>JAMPIV010000541.1:920000-1027500 GCA_024509875.1 Oreohelix idahoensis
TGCTCATATGTTGGTCATATGTTGGTCATATGTTGGTCATATGTTGGTCATATGTTGCTCATATGTTGGTCATATGTTGCTCATATGTTGCTCATATGTTAGTCATCTTTGAAGCAGATGTTCAGCAGTCATTTGATCGGTGCCACACTTACACTCGTCGGTAAGTTCCTATCTTTAGCTTGTTGAAAACGGTCTCTCAAGCCGGACAGGTTGAAGGGTAGGGACCAGCCCAAGAGAGACACATTTGATGCTTTGCAGGCAGGCTGGGCACAGTCAAAGCGACGCGACAGAAATGCCTTGAAATCGGATGCACTTGGCCACAGGCCTAAAGAAGCAGTACAGCGTACTTCGCTTAATGATGAGGTCTCCATTTAATTGATCGTGTTGATAAGAGTTCAATTCCTTGTATTATATTGTACTATCAAAGTCCTAATGAAGGCATACTCCCCCTGGTCTCCCGTGTAGTGAGATCGGATGCCTAACCTTCTCGGATAAAGGCGAACAAAATAGGAGATCTGTGTGCAAGTTGCGCACACTAAAAATCCCACGGCAGTTGGAAATCGTAAAGAGTAGATCGTAAGGCCGCTGCCCTGGCAAAAAATAAAAAATAAATAAAAAATTAGAAACTTACCCACCACAAAAATATTTATAGAATATGAATTCCTATATATATTGTACACACTGGTACTCTCGCCAGTGCTACAGAGTTCGTGCACTGAGATCTTCCTTGTGTGATCTAAGGGAGGCGATCGAAGCACTGATGGAGTTGTCCGTGTGCAATGAAGATAGTTTTTAAAACCAGATCAAACCAAACTATACTGGCTATATTCTTGAATCATTTGTGGTTACATGGCGCGTCCTTGAGCTGATAGCACGTGACAGGTAGATTTGACGTTGGTTTGTTCAAGGCCCATGCTCCCTGGGGAGCTGAAGAATAATAATGATGAAGGATGTAATATTTGCTATGTTATTTTGGATACTGTTGGTTGTGTCATATACACACTTGTGGTTATATAGCTTGTACAATAATTGTTATAATACAGCTATAGTGTCGGTTATATGAGGTATAATGTTTGCTTACATGATATTGACTATATGGTGTATTATATCATACTATGTACTATTTTACTGAAAGAATAGTTCCCCTGTAGCGGAGTAGTTAACAATTCCCTTTTTTCACACAGGTGACCGGGGTTCCCCTAACTCCCATGTGAACAACAACTACGACAGACCTGGCAAGTCTGAAATGTAGACTTGTCATATCAGCTGCCATTTCCACATAGAATATCGGCTGCGAATGATCTCCAACAACTCATGTCTCTTGCCTTGGTACTCCACTCAGATAGACACTTTACTGACCATCTTTTGATGTAATCTTTCCACTTATAGCATTGTCTTCCATTTGATTATCTACCTTCAACTATTTCTCTCTGTTATAGTTTTTAACAAGGTGTCATGAATATTTAAATGTCTACAATATTTTATCGATATAATTTTCATCTCAATCATTCTCTTTCCTTTCCTAGATTTCTAGGACTTCTTTGTTTTTAGACTTACATACGATGTCAATGTAGATTTATACAGCTAACGTAAAATGGAGTACATCTTCCCACTACGCTTATTAGCGCAATGTGATTCTTACATTCCTTTAGTATGCAATGACATTTGTATGATTATCGCTGCTTTTGCATGTTGCAGTTTTTTTAATTACTTAAAACATCATTTTTCTTAAACTTCAAATTACTGAGATTTCTGAAGACTTATCCGAACATCACGAGTTTAGGGTGTTTTACTTTGTAAAGAAAATCCTAGAGTAAGATAATTCTAGACTCAGGCAGCAGTATATAAGCTTCCACGCAACAGTTTTAGTTGTTGTGTTGTTGTTTTGTTATTTCTTTACCGTTTTGCTTCTTTACATCCCAGCAGAACCTCTTCCAATCTGTAGGTAGCAGATGTCACCTACGTGATTTTCATTTTGACGCAGTAGGCCAGTTACGTATTTATTAAATGTGCAAGTCAGCCCGTCAGACGTCTCGTCAAGTTAATTGAATTTGACATTTTTTTGTCATTTTCCAAACCTCGTCTGAGAATATGATTAATTTTTTAGTCTATTACTTGCTTTGTAAGACGGGCCTGCGTGTCCAATTCTTAACCCTTTGAAAATAAAGTTCGTTCGTTTGTTCGTAACTTATATAAAATGTCAGTCAATATGTTAGAGAACATTCGGCAATTACTTTTTGTCTTATATAGCCAGGGGAGCCGCGGTAGCGTAGTGGTTAGGGCACTGGCTTCCTAGCTCGGTGGTCCATGGTTCGATCCCCAGTTGAGGTGGGATTTTTTAGACCGCAAAGGGCCCCGGGGTCGACCAAGCCTCATGAATTGGGTCCTAGAGCAACTCTGGGAAGGTTACGGCGGCCTGAGTGATGCTGACCACATCACCCCTAGTGTGCCGATGGTCAAGAAAACATGGGCCTAACACCATATTCCCAATATGCCTCAATGGACACTTCATCGTATAGCAAAGTTCTTTTGGGTCAACAGTAATTATGACCTGGTATCTCGGGTTCTGCTGAATAGATTTCCTGACTGATATGTTATTTTAGCATGGAGGTTACCATGTTATGACTTCAACAGACCTGACGAAGTATTAATTAATAACTACATACTTTTTCGGTGATCGATGATGAATGTACATTCCAACTTTAATGTTTCAACCTTTCTATAATACAGGAAATTGCAGTTGAAGAAATTAACCAATGTAGTAGTAATCTTGAACTTTCTTTCAATTTTAAAATATTTTACTCCACAATGGATAGTCAAGAAAACTAGGTCAAACATTTTTCCAATACAACTTTCTTAGCTATACAAATGTCTTTTAGGTTATTCAACGTTCATAATATTATTCTAAGTAAAATATTTCCTGACAGATGTGTGCAATAAAATATCTCTTGGCAAATAAACGCAGCTGGCATGTTCTCATAAAGAGGCAGTAATTACTTGCGAGAATCAAATTGATTTGCTAAGAATAATGGTAAAACTTTCATACAACTTACTGTTTGCATAAGGTCCCACTGTAAAAATCTCATGTTCAAAATAAAATAAAAAGTTTGCAACACTTGTAATATGGTGACTGAGCTTCGTTTTTAAAACCAATCATTTTCTTCTGAAACAGGGTATATGGTGTTGAGGAAAAAAAAGAACTTTCCTACTGTGACGGTATTGCCTCCCCGGCTTTGCAGTAGTGGTCCAACAGTAGCCAAAACTCAAAAGATTCTATTATAGGCCACAATGGAGTCTATGTTTACACAAGATTTCTCTTGGCAGAAATGTCGATAGAAGAGTAGTAAAGCTTCTATCACATGGGAGTCTTCATGAGATATTCAGATAAGCGAAAACAATGCTGGTTGTCGCTAAGCACGTTAATTCTATAATCTGCCGACACTTTTATGAAGAATTTAGCAAAGGTTTATTCTAGCTCGTTACGCCCCCACCGCTGAGTTAATCAGTGGAATTATAATAATAACAACTATTATATATATAATACAAATATGTTTACATTTACATCTCCACTGGGTTGGCCATGTCCTCAGAAGAGACCCCGATGCCATCACAAGAACAGCTATGCTATGGATCCCTGAAGGAAAACGAAAGAGAGGACGACCAAAAACAACTTGGCCGAGGACTGTGGAGGCTGAGATGCAAAGAATGAACCAGAGTTGGGGCACTGTACAAAGGATGGCCGCCGACCGAGCAAAGTGGAATCAATTTGTTGTTGCCCTACAAGACGCCACCAGGCGTAATGGCCACTGACTGCTTTGACGGTCGACGGCTAAGGATCAAGGAAGAAGAAGATATATATATATATATATATATATATATATATATATATATATATATATATATATATATATATATATATATATATATATATATATATATATATATATATATAGCTCTGTTTAGAGTGTGTGTTTAGTAACTTTTGGCTGAGACAAACATGTAGTACATTTAACAGGAGTGACTCGAAGTTAAATTTGTAACATTACAAATAACAAAATTTAATAATCACTTTAAGTTTTAACAGTTGGAAAGTAAATTGAGTAGTTATGGAAAAGGTTTCATCACTTGATTGGGATTTAACTGAATAAAGGAGGTCACTTTTAGCAGCGGATATTTTCACTTAGCTGCCAATGGTAGTTTCTTCTCCAGCTGGGTCAGTTCCTTTCACTCTGCTCTTGCTCGTCTCTGGTCAAAGTTCAGGCGCCGCACGTTCCCAGAACGTTCAAAGAGTAACGGCTAAGTTGGTTCTGCGTCTGTCTATAAGACCCTCTTATGATGACTTCTCGCAAAACGTCAGTCCACTTCTACCTTCACTTGGTTCCAGAGATAGTACTTTCTGCTGGTACCACCAATAAGCCAATCCTGGCTACAGACTTGTTTGCTCAGATGAATAAAAGAGACGAATTGTTCTCTTACACGCGTCTGGGATGTCTTTAATTTTACAATAGATTACCCCTTCTGACTCCGTGTTTTTTTTCAGTTTCCTAGTCCCGGTGTTCCTTATTAAAATTTGAAAGAGATTTCATATGCTTTGTAAGTCTTATCTGGTTCTCCAATAAAAGGTCCGGTTAACAAATAGGAATTATGAATCTAGTCTTCACTCTGGCGAGGTCTGAGGTATTGGCGAGATTGAAATTCACTTTGAGATAAAACTGCGAAAATGATCAGGCTATATTCTCCTCAATGTTGTTATGAATCTAATCAGAAAGATCCAATCATTTCAAACAGGTCGGGTGTGGCACTTTCAAAATATTTCCTACATGGAAACATTTTGCAAAAAGTCACGTCTCCCATACATGGTAATATGATGTCTTGCATACACTCTCACCAACACACTTGTAGACTCATATTATCTAAAATGTAATAAATCGATGATTACTTTTAACCAAGTGACCGGAAGGGATTGTATCACTCTTGTCAGCCCACATGTGTCACACAGACAGTAATCTCGTTATCTGTCCTATGAGTACGCAAACTCCGTGTCTTATGGTTAATTTAAGCCGATAGCGCTGACCGATGTACGTGTTAATTTGGCGCGCCTATAACCACAAATCTGGGTAGCGTCAAGCAAATGTGATGTTTATCACCTACAGGTTGATTTGATAAAATAAAATATCTGCTACTTAGCAGAAAAATAAAGAAAGAAAGAAAAGTGTGATAATTGACAGCACGTAATAAAAATCAGTACCACAAATGTACCGATACTGCCGGAGAAAACCAAACATCGATAGAGGTCGTCCATTTCGTCACACCTACAAGACACGATAATCTTTCATTTATACCGGTACGTTTCTAGACAATTTGCAGACACAATCTTCAGTAAGTAAATCCTCTAAATTCAATTTCATCTAGAAGAACAAAAATAAGCTCTGAGTTTTCTTTTATTTAAAAAAACAACTGATCTAAGTTCTGTATTTTCAAAAGTTTTAATGAATATAAGATGTTAGCGACCCGCCATTGCCAAACTATGAGAGCACGATAGTGCTTAACGCTCTGTTGCTTTCGCAGTGTGAGGTCCAAATTACTGCAACAGACTACGTTCTGCTCATTGTTAAGTGTAAGCGTTACAAGCGCGTGGTTCTACAGTACATTAAAATTCTTATACTATTGGTGGATCTCCCAACGGTTTTAGTGTAGAGAGCATAAATTCACATTTCCTATGAACTTATGCAAAATGAGCTCTTAATGTAATGTACTGTGCTGTATTCAGTTAATTGTTATTTATTTTAAATGATATAACTTATGTCTGCGTTGTAATTTATTTTACTCGACCTCTTATTATTATTATTTTTAACTATGGCGTTTGTCTTACCAACCTCTCTTCGCTGATTATAGCGTAATATAGATCTAGCTGTTAATATGCTTCCCATTCTATCTCCACACCACGCTTACTGTCACACAAAACCACCTCGCCCCTCTTCTATTTCTGTGTTTGAGTATTTCGTTGTTTCCGGAAGCTCACAATTTATTGTAGCTGCGAATTTTTTTTGTCGCCAAATCAGTTTTATGTTTCAGAGGCTGAAGATTTACTGCGGTTCTGAAATGCCATATGAATCATTGTATTTATTTCTTGAATATAGCGAACGATCATTCTGTGCCGTAGACATGATTGGGAAAAGTGGGGGATGAGAAGTAAGCGGACTAGTACCCACTGAATTAATTGTCAATTGAATTTGAAAGAGAGGTCGTCACGCCATTTTTGCTATTTGTAGCCGCCCCGTCAATTTCTTCATAAAAACCTAGACCCCCTCTAATATAACGTCACAAATATCTCCCCACACCCCTCCCCTCTTTTGCCCCACTTTTATACTACTTAAAAGAAAGAATGTAATCGAATGGGAGTTCATTAACGTGCAGACAAAGCAACAGTTTTTCAAGTAAAGTTGTGTTTAATTAATCAGGCTTTTAGAATAACTGAGTTGCTGGTGAAATGTTGCTAAATTTTTTTTAATATATAGCTCATTTTGGCCTAATTTAATTTGAAGCAATAAAAAGTAAATTCAATGTAAAGTAAACACATCAACAACTTCAGTTCTTACTTAGGTTAAAGTGTCATAAAATAATCTAAAACGTTCTCACAAAATATCAAGGGTTGAAAACTAAATTTGTTATCAGTGAATCATTTCTTTTCGTTTTCATTTTCCCATAGGAAAGTTAGACGCTCCTCCATTGAACGAACTAAAAATCCATTAGGAAGACGTGGAAAGAACTTGAACAGATGGCACGTAACAGGAGGACAAGGCAGGTATTTGTAGAGGGTCCATGCTCATTGGGGAGCTAAAGGGTATTGATTGATTGATTGATTGATTGATTGATTGATTGATAAGTCGTCCACGAGGGAGTTATTAACTATTGTCGATAAAAGTAGACTGAGGATTTATGTTACAAAATCTATTTCGTTCCGACATCATTCGCATCTTTTGTTTGACGTCACATTTTTGCAAACCGCCCATCCCCCATTTCGTCTCACTTCGTTACAAAATTTAAAATAAATATTACACAAACATAAAGGTATGTTTTCAGGCACTCGTGAAAAATAAAGAAGTAGAAAACTAGACAACAGAAAAACAACAGACGTGAGTGGCTTACCGGGGAATCGAACCCAGGACCTTCCGTGCGGCACCCCCGCCTAGCTATGGAAGCGAATCACAAACAATGGTATAAGCGCCGTACCATTCAGAAAGCAATGGCAAACTACTGAATGAAAAAAATTGCCTAGAAAAATCACAAACAGCCAATAAAAGCTGGGGTTGATTGCCACGTCCTGTAAAGGATAAGCAACTAACTTTAATATTTATTTACTGTTTACAGGCCTCGGGTTTCCCTTCTTTATGTGTTACAAAATGTTACTCGCCCTCTCACCTTATTGCGTGACGTCATATGTGGAAGACCGCTAAGAAATAAAATAAAAAAATCTTCCGACCCTGATTAATAACGTGACGGAAATAATAATCAAGGGACATAATGTCAACAACTTCAGTCACGACGGAGTCAGTTTTTAATAGAAAACTCGTCATCATCAGGTGCCATCTCCACATCGAAGGTCCGTTGCACTGGATCTCAAACGCCTTCTGTTTCTGGTCTTGATGGTGCACTCTGATAGACTCTCTCCTGTCCATCTCTTGATGTTATCTTCCACTTATAGCGCTGTCTTCCCCTTGCACGTTTGCCTTCAACTCTGCCTTCTGTTATGGTCTTCTGCTAGATGTTTTGTCTTTTTATGTGGCCAAAATATTTTAGCTGTCTACTTTTGATCTCCTTCATTAATTCTCTTTTCATTCTTAGGTTTTCTATGACCTCTTTACTTGTTTTCTTCTCTTTCCATGAGACGTGCCCATTCTTCTGTAAATCCACATATCAAAAGCCTCAATTCGTTCCTCTAATTGCTTTTTCATTGTCCATATTTCTACACCATACAGTAATGAAGAATATGTAAGCACTTGATAATTCTCTATTTGAATTTGTGAGTTTCTTCTGTTAATGATGTCACGGAATTGCCTCCTCTGCTTTGCAGTAGTGGTCCAACAGTGGCCAAAACTCAAGAGTATCTAATAAGGGTCTTCAAATGTGTCTACCTTCGCACAAGATTACTCTTGGCAGAGTTGTAGATAGAAGGATAATGATGCTTCTATCTCAAGGGACTACTCACAAGATATTTTCAGACGTCAAGAACAATGCTGCTTAGGGCCGAGCACTATTAACTTACATCTGATCTGTCGCCTTTTGTGAAGAAAGAGTTATGCATTGATTTATTTCAGCTCGTTCAAGCCCCCATCCTGATTAACTCAGTGGAATTCTTATTATTCTGGTACAGCTCTGTTTAGAGTGTATTTAGTAAATTGACTGAGACAAATATGCAGTACATTCAAACTGATTAAATCGACGTCAAATTTGTATATTTACAAATAACAGATTTAATAATCACTTAGGCTTTAACAGGGTTTTTTTTTAAATGAATAATTATTCATCAGAAAATTATCATCACTGTGTGATGTAATGGTAATTTGTAAAGGCGGTCACTTGGCAGCTTTTATGTGTTACTTAGCTGTCAGTGACGATTCTGCTCCTTTGTGGTGAAGTGGGATGTTATAAATATGTATAGGGGACTTAGTGTACTGACTGAGATCAGCTGTGAAGGTATATATATCTAATAAGAGTAGTGTATGATATATAACCTTACTTGCTGCCACATATGTATACCTCAGTCAGAATTATTCTGGAATAGTGTGATGACTACGTTGTATGTCTAGGGTATGTGTATGATGAAGTGTAAGTCATAACAACAACAGACAGATAAACAATTTAATATATTCCACCACACTTGACAACACTGTGACACTCACATACATATAACACTCTAAAGGATATCTTAAAGGAGTCACTGATAACTTTTCAAATAACAATATGTATTCATTGTTGTTATGAATGAATATGTGTCCTGATTCAAATACAAAGGGAACCAGGAATCACAATCAATTTTACTTACAAGTTATATGTACATAATTTATCAATATGAATATTGTAATGACATATATTATTAAAAGTATCCTATGTGTGTCAGTTGTGTAGTAGTAATATGAGGTAATACTGGTTTTGTTTTGTTCAAGCTCTGTTGGTATTTGTCATCATGACTTCAATAGTTTGTCTTTATGGGAACTATTATTGGAGATGTTCTCAGTTCCTGATATTAACACAATTTAATTCCCCTCTTAATGTTATTTTTACAAGGTCATTTTAAGCTGGGGGTACATAATTTTGAGCTCAGCTGGCCACATCAGCTTATCTTGCGTGATGGCGGCAGGAACAGACTCCTCTGCTCGACTCTCCCCTCGGCTCTGGAGACACCTCACTGATAGCTAAATGGACCAAGGAGTATGCTGTCCGACTCTGGATTCAGCTAAGCTCTGACCAGGTGCTGCTCAATACCATCAAGACCACGGTCCCTGAAAACAAGAAGGATGTACCTTCTACTTCATAACTAATTTATACTCTCTTTTTACACTGAGCACAGTACATCACAAACATTGAGTTCAGAGCGTTAGGCCAACTGTCAGCCTCATCTGAAATACTTTATACCAGTATTTACCTCCTTAATGGTTACTACGCCTCTGCACTTCCAGCATTATTTCTGTCTAATCAATAATCTAGGTGTCAGTGTACTGTTTGGCCATTCCATGCAGTTTTACTTTCCTCCGACACCTTCTGTTCAGGCGGGAGCATTATAGGCTTTACATCATGTTTGCTACTGAACTACACATATATACAGGCATAAATTAACAATTCACATTCAATTTTCATTAAAAGATACTGAATGTTTCAAGCTTACCACAATTCATGGAAACAAACACAGATACGTTGATTAGCAATGAATTCTGGCACATACTACTGGCACAAATTCCCATCTGCTTATGTTCCAGGCTTTTATTTAGCAAAAATATGAGCTGGCTTCAACGCACTGTTGCTTTATCAAGCTTATTTGACTAGTGGTCTCGAACTAACGCTCCTAAGTGAGTATATCAGCGAGTCTAGCCAATGGAGCCACGTTTCGACAAGGGTTTGAAAAAATTTTAACTTCCTACGTCTCCCCTAACAACCAAAGATAGTATTTATAGCCCGACTAATCGTGTTTAGCCTTACATATCATTCCAGCCAATCAGTTCAAATGTAACTTGTGGCCCATTTCCCGTACAATGGTGGTGTAAAAAAAATCTACCACTGAGCGATTCTGATTTTGGGTGTTGTCTGACAGCACCATCATTTTATTTTGGCTATAACTTGTTAATTCCTAGACTATTTGCATAACGTTGTACATATTCTTTGTCAGCAAACCCTAAGGAACCCAAATATATATATTTAATAGAGCTAAGTGGCTGCGTTCAAAATATGCAATTTCTTCTACCTCCTGTTTCGAAGATGTGCTGTCTGGGTACTGTAATGTTTTCAAACGTAAACCCATATAATGTTATCTTTTCTAATAAGCGTTTCCCAGGTTTTTTAAAACCTAACTCTGGGAAGGGTAGTGAATTTATCACTGTCCGTCTGAAAAAGTTAGTGCATGCAGCCTTACACGCGTGATAGTAGTAATTGTGTATCGCGTTACGCTTGTTGGGGGTGGCATTAATAGCGAGACGCGTGTTTAATTTTGCATGCGTTCCTGATTTTATTCGCCCCTCTCTCTTTCTATTTGAGTCCATCTGTTCGTTCGTTTTGGTAACGTAATATAATTAATGTTAGGATTAATTTAGGTCATTACGCAGTCTGCCTCTCAATGTTTTTCCAAGAAATACAGCACACGTTTCATTGAAGAAAGCGGGTAATAATATAGTAGGCTTTTACTATCAACGTGAAAGCGTTACAATTTGCAGACGAAGCAGAAAACAAGGGGGATTTCGAGTACATTCCTTGTGACAGCACTGTTATTTTACCATTGCTCTTTTCTTTATTAGATTTATTTGTTAGGCTTTATATTTACCTTTTAATTTATATATGTGGATTAGAATATTCCACGACATCTCCCCTCTTAAAACAGACATTATATGTCAGTCCTTTATTCTATATACACATAGAGAAATTTATTATTAGTTCTGGGGTTTACGGTGATTCTCATCACACGGATGGCGGCTTAAAAATCCGCTCCCAAATTTGTTTTTCCAGATATATACTCAATGCTAAAATTATATGGAGCCAAAAGTAAAGACCATCGGAGTAACCTGGAGTTCTCATGCCTAGCCTGTGCTAGAAACGATAAAGGTTTGTGGTCTGTTTGCAACTTAAAGGCCTTCCCATACAGATAAATATTGAATTTCTTTATTGCCCATATTACTGCAAGACATTCTTTTTCGCTAGTTGAGTAATTGATTTCAGCTTTATTCAATTTTCTGCTAGCATATGCCACTGGGCTTAATTCCCCATCCAATGCATCGGATTTCTGTAGTAGAGTTGCACCTAACCCAATATTACTTGCATCCGTCCTTACTATGAATTCTTGACTTAAGTCAGGTAATTTCAAAATGGGTTTACTTGTGAGCTTTTCCTTCAATTCTTGGTAAGTCATTTCACATTGTGGTGTCCATGTAATGCGATCTGGATGTCCTTTACGTGTCAAATCAGTTAACGGTGCACATATGGAATTAAAGTTTTTGATATACTTCTGGTAGAAACCACATAATGAGACAAAGGATCTCACGTCCTTCTTGGTTTGTGGTCTCGGGGCTTTCTGTAGTTTCTCTAAATTCTTTGGGTCAGGGGTCATGTTTCCCTGATAAACTGTGTGTCCCAAAAATTCCAATTCTTTACATCCAACGCAACATTTGGTTGGTCGGGCTGTTAAATTTGCCTCCCTAAGTCGATTAAACAGCATGTTCAGAGAGTCAATGTGTTCCTCAAATGTTTCTGTTGCTATCAGGATATCATCCATGAAATTTGTTATACATGGATTATTCAGAGGGTCCAATAATTTTCTCATCATTCTAGAGAAGACACTAGGCGCATTCTTCAATCCAAATGGCAATCTATTAAACTCATAGTGTCCTTCTGAAGTACTAAAAGCTAGGTATGGTCTAACCTCAGGCTTTACTGGAATCTGATAATATCCTTTACTCAGATCCACTTTGGAGAAATATTTAGCTTTATTTAGTCTGGCAAACAGCTGATTTGTATCCGGCAATGGATCCACCTGTCCTTCTGTAATAGCATTCAGTCTCCTGTAATCTATACAGAGTCTATGTTCTCCAGAGGGCTTCCTTAAGAGTACAACACCGGAACTATACGAAGATTCACTGTGCGAAATAATTCCTTCCTTCAACAGATAGTCTATCTCTTCCTTCAAAGCTTTCTCCTTAGCAAACGGAATCGAATATGGTTTCATACAGACAGGTGTGGGGTCTATCAGTTTCATATCATATTCCAATAGGTTTGTATGCCCTGGTCGGTCTGTTAACACCTCTGCATGATTATTTAGAACCTGTTGCACTCTCTCTTTCTGAGTTTTCGTTAAATGTGTACTGATTTTCACCTGTGCTGCTGTCTCACAGGGGTGTAATGGATACTCAAATGATGAAAGTGGTTCCTTTTTCATCTCCATGGCGATGGACAAGGTCAACAAGTGTGTCTCTTCCTGATGTTCTCTTTCCAAATATTTCTTCAGGAGATTCACATGATAGATTTTTTCTTTCCCCTTCTTATCTATCTTATAATTTGTTCTAGATACCTTCTCTAAAACTGTATATGGACCCTGCCATCCAATTTGTAACTTATTCTGACTCCCGGGCAAAAGAAGCAGTACTTTCTCTCCCACAGCCAAATTTCTGTCTTTCGCTTTCCTGTTATAATAGGCAGCATGTTTCTTCCTGGCTTGTTTCAAATTTTCATTGGCAAGTTTCCAACCAGTTTTTAAACGAGTGGTCAGCTCATTCACATATTGGTATGAAGATGTAATGTTTTCCTCTGCCTTTTCATCAGTCCACGTTCTTAACAAAGCTTCGAGTGGACCTTTTATTGGCCTTCCAAACAATAATGTTGCCGGGGCCATACCGGTTGAACTATGGGGTACCTCCCGATAAGCAAAGAGGGCGGCGTGCAGGTACTGGTCCCATGTATCTGGTTTTTTCGTGTGCCAACTTTCTCAGGATCGACATCAATGTGCCGTTAAATCTTTCCACTTGGCCGTTCCCTTGGGGATGATACACACTACAATGGAAGTGTTTGGCCTGGAAGATCCTGAAAACTTCTTCAGTTAGTTTCCCCTTGAACTGAGAGCCATTATCAGTCAAGATTTGATTGGGAAAGCCTAACCTTGTGAAAATTGTGAGCAATGCCTCTGCCACATGTTTAGAATCAATCGATGACAGGGCTACTGCCTCTCCCCACATAGAACAAGTGTCCACCAGAGTCAGAATGTAGCTGTTCCTTCTCTTGGTTCGGGTGAGAGGTCCCACAAGATCCACGGCAACTCTCTCAAAGGGTGTTCCCACTATGGGCATTTCCCCCAGAGTTGCTGGTGCAGTCCAATGTTTAGGTGCTACTCGTTGGCACTCTGGACAGGATTTTACATATCGTTTGATATCTTCAGTTATTCCTGGCCAGAAATAGTGACAAGCTATTCGCTGTCCTGTTGCGCTGATTCCCATATGACCACTGAAGGGAATCGCATGCCCTAGTTCCAACACTTTAGTCCTATATGAAGTGGGAAGGACCAGCTGTCCGTGACCATTGGATTCAGATCCAGCCTTCCTATATATTAGTTTGTTCTTCATATAAAACTCTCCCTTGCCTGGAGGTGTATGAGATTTGGGCAACTTCTTGAAACATGGCTTGAGTGTTTTGTCCTCAGCCTGTGCCTTCCTCATCTCATCTGGGTGAGTATTTATGGGATTATCCTCCTCCTTTTTTGACTGTGATCTGGTCTGCACTGTTGCCAATATCACAGGTCTCTTGGGATTCCCCAAGAAGACATATCTACACCCCAATATTAGAGGGTAGATTGGCTCATTTATCACTGCTGCTTTTATGATTCCTTCCACATATCGCGTTTTCACTTTTATTCGGGCGACGGGAAGTGTCATGGTAGCTACATCCTTGGTTGCAGTTTGAATCTCCACTGTTTCTGTGGTGTATTGATCGGCCTGCACCAGGTGAGAACTCACAACGGAATCGTAATCTAAACCGGTATCATATAAACATCTTATAGTGACACCATTACAGATGACATCTTCACACACTGGGGGGTGGTATGGTTCCTGTAATTCTTCAGGTTTGCCCTTCTTTTCCTTTTTCCCCGATGTCATAGCAGCAAAATGAGGAGGTTTCCTTCTACAATGGTCAGTGTCATGATTGTTCATCTTACAATTTTTACACCACCTTTTTCCTTGGTTGAAAGATTTTCTTTCATCATATTTCCTTTCATCGAATTGTGGGTTTTTATTTTTATTTTCATACCGTGGCCTATCAAATTGGTGCTTACCTTTATTTTGATCCTTAGGATCAAATTTATTAAAGTTCTGTGGTGCCCTAAAGTTATCCACTTGTTTCTTTTTATTTCCTGTTACCTCTGCTTGAGCTGCTTGATACCTTTCAGCAACATTTAGCAACTCACCCAGCCTCTCTGCACCTTGTTCCATGAGAAACTTTCTCAGGTCTGGAGCCATGGACTCTCTTAATTGCTCTATAAGGACCATTTCCTTAAGATCTTGGGTTTTCCCCAGAGAAGTCCATTTCTCCAAGTATGTCTCTATTCGTGCAGAGAACTGGTGATAGGTTTCACCTGACAGTAGTTTAGCATTCCTAAATTTTTTCCTATAGAATTCTGCATTCTTTTCATATCTTAACAAAAGAGCCTGCTTTAGCATGTCATAATTTTCCTGATCACCTCTACTCATTTTTGCAAAAACTTCATAAGCTGCCCCACGAAGTCCTTGAGATAACTTTAAGCTCCACCTTTCTCTCTCTAACCCATACGTGGTAGCTAATAGTTCATACCTATTTAGGTAGCTCTCTATATCATCGTCTTTCTCAACAAAATGATCTAAATGAAAATTCATAGCTGAGGTTGAGGCTCCTTGGCTAGCAGTGGCATCAGAGGCAAAGGGACTGGCACCATTTTCAGGAGCATGGCCCTGAAACTCAAACTCCCTTAGTCGTAACTCATGTTCCCTTTGTAATCTCTTCTCCTCCTTTTCTGCTTCCCTCTCTGCAGTAATCTTCTTTCTTTCTTCTGCTTCCCTTTCTGCAGCTAATTTCTTCTCTTCCCTTTCTGCAGCTAATTTCTTCTCTTCCCTTTCATCTTCTTTCTTCTCTTCCCTTTCTGCAGCTAATTTCTTCTCTTCCCTTTCTGCAGCCAATCTTTTGTCTTCTCTTTCTGCCTCCAATTTCTTAGCCTCAGCCTCAATCTGCAACCTCTTAGTCTCAGCCTCAGCCTCAAATTGTAACTTCTTAATTTCCCTTTCAGCCTCTAACTTTCTTTCGGCCTCTTTTTCTAATCTTCTTTCTTCGCGTTCAATAAATTTGTCACATTCCGTAGTGACATAGGCAACCATAACTTGCCCATCTAATCCTAACTCTTTTGCAGTCTGAACAGCAGCAGATCGAAACTTGGCCAGGTCCGCCATTGTCTATCAGGTAAATTTATACAATGTCTAACCAACAATTCAATTTCTAAATATATATCTAATGGACAACACAGGCACCGTGAGCTCAACCTTATTTAATTCCACCCAAGGATACCTTTTAATTCTTATATTCCCTGAAGTGAATTACCCCCAATATTTTTTAATAGGGAAAGATTCAAAATCCCAAGAGCGAGACCCCAATATATGTGGTGAAGTGGGATGTTATAAATATGTATAGGGGACTTAGTGTACTGACTGAGATCAGCTGTGAAGGTATATATATCTAATAAGAGTAGTGTATGATATATAACCTTACTTGCTGCCACATATGTATACCTCAGTCAGAATTATTCTGGAATAGTGTGATGACTACGTTGTATGTCTAGGGTATGTGTATGATGAAGTGTAAGTCATAACAACAACAGACAGATAAACAATTTAATTTATTCCACCACACTTGACAACACTGTGACACTCACATACATATAACACTCTAAAGGATATCTTAAAGGAGTCACTGATAACTTTTCAAATAACAATATGTATTCATTGCTGTTATGAATGAATATGTGTCCTGATTCAAATACAAAGGGAACCAGGAATCACAATCAATTTTACTTACAAGTTATATGTACAGAATTTATCAATATGAATATTGTAATGACATATATTATTAAAAGTATCCTATGTGTGTCAGTTGTGTAGTAGTAATATGAGGTAATACTGGTTTTGTTTTGTTCAAGCTCTGTTGGTATTTGTCATCATGACTTCAATAGTTTGTCTTTATGGGAACTATTATTGGAGATGTTCTCAGTTCCTGATATTAACACAATTTAATTCCCCTCTTAATGTTATTTTTACAAGGTCATTTTAAGCTGGGGGTACATAATTTTGAGCTCAGCTGGCCACATCAGCTTATCTTGCGTGATGGCGGCAGGAACAGACTCCTCTGCTCGACTCTCCCCTCGGCTCTGGAGACACCTCACTGATAGCTAAATGGACCAAGGAGTATGCTGTCCGACTCTGGATTCAGCAAAGCTCTGACCAGGTGCTGCTCAATACCATCAAGACCACGGTCCCTGAAAACAAGAAGGATGTACCTTCTACTTCATAACTAATTTATACTCTCTTTTTACACTGAGCACAATACATCACAAACATTGAGTTCAGAGCGTTAGGCCAACTGTCAGCTTCATCTGAAATACTTTATACCAGTATTTACCTCCTTAATGGTTACTACGCCTCTGCACTTCCAGCATTATTTCTGTCTAATCAATAATCTAGGTGTCAGTGTACTGTTTGGCCATTCCATGCAGTTTTACTTTCCTCCGACACCTTCTGTTCAGGCGGGAGCATTATAGGCTTTACATCATGTTTGCTACTGAACTACACATATATACAGGCATAAATTAACAATTCACATTCAATTTTCATTAAAAGATACTGAATGTTTCAAGCTTACCACAATTCATGGAAACAAACACAGATACGTTGATTAGCAATGAATTCTGGCACAACTACTGGCACAAATTCCCATCTGCTTATGTTCCAGGCTTTTATTTAGCAAAAATATGAGCTGGCTTCAACGCACTGTTGCTTTATCAAGCTTATTTGACTAGTGGTCTCGAACTAACGCTCCTAAGTGAGTATATCAGCGAGTCTAGCCAATGGAGCCACGTTTCGACAAGTGTTTGAAAAAATTTTAACTTCCTACGTCTCCCCTAACAACCAAAGATAGTATTTATAGCCCGACTAATCGTGTTTAGCCTTACATATCATTCCAGCCAATCAGTTCAAATGTAACTTGTGGCCCATTTCCCGTACAATGGTGGTGTAAAAAAATCTACCACTGAGCGATTCTGATTTTGGGTGTTGTCTGACAGCACCATCATTTTATTTTGGCTATAACTTGTTAATTCCTAGACTATTTGCATAACGTTGTACATATTCTTTGTCAGCAAACCCTAAGGAACCCAAATATATATATTTAATAGAGCTAAGTGGCTGCGTTCAAAATATGCAATTTCTTCTACCTCCTGTTTCGAAGATGTGCTGTCTGGGTACTGTAATGTTTTCAAACGTAAACCCATATAATGTTATCTTTTCTAATAAGCGTTTTTCGTGTTTTTAAAACCTAACTCTGGGAAGGGTAGTGAATTTATCACTGTCCGTCCGAAAAAGTTAGTGCATGCAGCCTTACACGCGTGATAGTAGTAATTGTGTATCGCGTTACGCTTGTTGGGGGTGGCATTAATAGCGAGACGCGTGTTTAATTTTGCATGCGTTCCTGATTTTATTCGCCCCTCTCTCTTTCTATTTGAGTCCATCTGTTCGTTCGTTTTGGTAACGTAATATAATTAATGTTAGGATTAATCTAGGTCATTACGCAGTCTGCCTCTCAATGTTTTTCTTAGAAATACAGGATCCCGCTCGTCACTGGTCAAAGGCTGTAGGGCACAGCACGTTTCCAGAAGTGTCATGGAGTGTCTCCGAAGCTGGTCCTTTATCTTTAAGTCCCGTCTAATGATGGTGTCTAGCTTCGACTTAAGGCCACTTGTACCCTTCTTGTTCCAGAGATAGTACCCTCAGCTGGTACCACCAACTAGCATGGTAAAAGAAGAGAAACGAATACCCTCTGAGTATTGAGTTTCCCGACACATACTTATGTGTCTCCATCTTCCTATTCCACCATCCCATCTTCCTCAGACTTTACCATCTATGAGAATTAAGCTTCATCCCTGGAGAGCAAACTTTCTTTATATTTAGATTGAATAGCGTTATATTTACTTCCCATTTAAATGAAAAGATTAATAGTAACGATAGAATATGTTTACATTTACATCTCCACTGATTGAAAAATGTTCACAATACAGATTGAATATGTTTTCACTTACATCTACACTGGCTGAAAAATGTGAAAGCTTTCATTATTTTTAAAGTGAATATGTTTACATAGACATCGGTTTGAAAATATAAATATTATAATTAGAATGTACATCATTTTTTTCATCTTTCCCTCCCTGCTCCATATGGAACTTTGGACTACCTATGCTTTTTAGTTCTCTATTAAAAAAACTAGTAATAAAGCAGTCACCAGCCCTTGAAGTAGTGGTTCATGAAATCATCATTCTATATGCTGAGGTTGCCAGCCTCAAATAACTTGGACATCCACTAGCAATTTTCACATATTAATATTCACATGGCAATATATACATATTAGTTCACATGCTAGTAATGAAAAATATAGAATGTAAAATGTACAACTTACGCCAATCTTGGCTCACAGACTGTTTGCTCAGAGAAGTAGGTTAAGGCACTTGCAAATGCCTTTTATACGTGTTCTTAGGGGTCGTTATTTAACAATAAATTCCCACTTTGACTGTGTATTCAGTTTCCTCAGATCCCGGTTTTCCTTACTAAAATTATAGTTTTCCTGGGCTGTTAAGTCCTTCATAATGCTCCAACAAAGTCCGGTCTGATAAGTGGAATTCTGATTCTAACTGGCAGTCTGGTTTTCGTCTTGGCGCGATGTGAAATTTTCACAGTGTCTTAAAACTGCAAACGTGTCAGTTTATATTGCACTTCGCCTCCTCCGCAGTACTTTGTTTACGATTTAGGCAGGGTCCAATCAGGAATTTGATGGTTCCTCTATTTCGAACCTCATTCAATCGTTCCAAAACTGCATATTTAGGTGGGACAATTCAAAATTATTTCGACATGGAAAATTCTGTACGTGATGCAAAAGGTCACGTCTCCCATATATGGAAGTGACAAGTCCGTACACGTTTTCAAAAATGTGTTTCAGATATAACATCTTACTTTCCTCTAAAGCAATGTCTCTGAAACAGGTAACCAGGACATGATGATGTCATTTATGACTGTCCAAAATGTGTCACCCAGACAAGTAATCTCTTTATCCGTCGCTTGCGCACACAAAATACGTCTCTTTACCATCTTAGCAAGTGCGACACGTTTGCCTTATCAATGCTTAACCCAAGTCTCTGGGGCGATTTTAGTGTTAATCTGTAGTCTGATGTCGGCCACACCCGAGATTAACCAACATAATTGTCGGTTAATATTATCTTATCTGTTTCTATCCCAACAGGGAGGGACGGGTAACCAAACAGACATGACGACTAATAACTGAGAAGAGTGTAAGAATGTTTGAAAATACAAAATATCTGCTACATAGCAGAGAAAGAAAAAGGTGTCGACCACTGAAAGCACGTAGTTAGTCAGTACAACAACTGTCACATAATACGGCCGTTGTGGACAAGAGAACGACCCTAAATTATGGGACGAATGGCAACCTGAATAAATTCATCACTGGTTACACTGCCGTACATGAACCTGTGCCTGGTGCGTCTGCAATGAAGGATTTGAAACATTGTCTTTACATCTTGAAACATTGCACTTAAATCACCGATACAGTCTTTGAGAGCGCATTTTGAGTGTGCTGCTAATGGCAAGTCTTTTCTTGTTTCGTTTACAAAGTACAGTAATTGCCAAAGTTCATCAAAATACTTTCTGCTTATATATTCAGGTAATATTACATCAATACTAGTTTCCGCATGACAGCAGCAACATTTTAATCTTTTTTTTTTTAACATTATGATCCCGGTGATAGGAAACTCTATACAGAGCAATACAACAAGAGGCAATCTGATCATCAGAGGGATTCCTCGTCGATCACATGTTTCAACCTTTTAATCTCCTCTACACTCTAAGTGGGGCGGGTCTACTTGGGCCATGACTCCCAAGTGTCAGCCTCCTGTTGTCTTGTACAGAGAATTGAACCCACTTCACCTTGGATGCAGCTTTCAACTTTCACTCCTGTTTTTTTTTTCGCTTTTTTTAACCAGCTGGAGGCAATTATGAAAGTACGGTACCCCCTTACGTTGAAAATAAATTACGGTCCTGAACTCCATAGTCCTTTGCAGTTGTTCCACAGCCAGCACGATGCCCGTTCCGCATTCACTGAGCCTCTTAAGTGCCCTTGTTCTTGACTGTCCTTTCAAACTCAACAGTTTCAGTAGATCATACACTGAGGCAACCACTAGACCTTTGGCACCTGCCTCAACAGCCTAAATTCTGAATGCCTGTAAATACAAGGAGCCGCGGTAGCATAGTGGTTAGTGCACTGGCTTCCTAGCGCAGTGGTCTATGGTTCAATCCCCAGATGAGGTGGGATTTTTTTAGGCCACAAACGGCTCCTGGGTCGACCCAGCCCCAATTGGGTACCAGAGAAACTCTGGGAAGGTTAAGGCGGCCGGCGTGATGCCGACCACATCACCCCTAGTGTGCCGACGGTCAAGATAATAGGGGGCTAACACCATATTCCCAATATGCCTCAATGGGCGTGTAACGGGTTCCTTTACCTTTACCTGTAAATGCGCCCATGAATTGTTACATTAAGGTATGACCTCAGAACAACTTTTTTGGATGGGAGAAGGCGCGTAAACAAGTGAAACAAACATTAATTAACTTGTAACGATAACAACGAGTGGCAGCAGACGGATAAGTAAAATCATTTATAAAATTGCAAAGTCAGCTTTCCGCAGCAGGAAATACGTCCTCACCAACAGACTATTGTAGCAGCGAGGAAGGGAGTTTGATAATGCTATAAAGAGCGTACTTTACTGTTGGCACGTGAGATATAAAGCAATAAACTATAAATACGCTGAAAAATAGTTGTAGATCTTAAAAAAGAATACCCATAAATACTAGATGGGTTGAACAATTAAACGACTGGAACACTCAAATAGAAGGCAATAGTAAACTAATCATCGAGTCATACAGTGCAAATCTTTGAATACGTCATGAAAGACATTTCAATAAAACCTAGGTACAAAAATTGAAGAGCTGAATGTATGAAAAACAATAAGCAATAAAGAGAGTGTGTGAGAGTGAAAGAATACTTCGATAAAATAGCCACATGCTCGGAAAGAAAACAAAAACAGACCTAATTCATGGCGTCTGTAGCTGAAGGAAATGGAGAAATACGATCTGGCACGCTTCTAGGCCATGAACTTCCTGTCTGAGTGAGGAAGTGCGATGCAGTTTTCTCTATCAGGTTTAAGACAAGCGAGCAGGTGAAACATGAGATAACTTTGTTTTTGTTGATTTAGCTAGGAAACTAACATTGTTTTTCATCTTTGCTTTTCGTATTGTTCTTTGTTTCGAAAAGTTCATAGTGCACCACTAGAATTTTTATAACCAATAACGTTTCGTTAAAATAATGGTTTAAAACTGGAATTCTCTGAGCTGTTAATAGGATTCGACCAACTGTCTACCTGACAACAGTCAAAGCTATACCAAGTATAATACAAAATAACGAATACTTAACAAGTAACTGCAGTACAAAACAAGTAACTGCAGTTTCCCGAAACTTGTGGTATATTACAAGTTTACAGTTATCTATGCATTTTTTCTTCAGTAAGACACTAATATTGTTTTACACCGTTTCTATTTACAGTTATCGAGATGACATCTTTTCTTCAGTTATGAAAATAACAATTTTTTATACTGTTCCTGTTTACAATTACTGAAGTCTCTTTTCCTCTGTAAGAGTACCCTCCCCCCCCCCCCCCCCCACCCTCCAACTTATATAGTTTTATGAAGACATGAAATGCAGAATACTTGTAGAGAAGCTTACAGAACTCTTGGAGATGCCTCTTATCCAATTCTCTCTTCTTAATGCCTAATTATTGGATTATGACTACATAAATATCGAACAGAACACTCAAAGTGGAATTCACTAGACTGCGATACATCTGCTGGAAGATATGAACGTTACCGATGACCACGTCTTTCTATTCCATAACTATATTACGTCATAACAACTTGTCAAAAGGATCCCGTTACACGTCCATTGAGGCATATTGGGAATTTGGTGTTAGGCCCACATTTTCTTGACCATCGGCACACTAGGGGTGATGTGGTCAGCATCACACTGGCCGCCTTAATCTTCCCAGAGCTGCTCTGGTACCCACTTTTGTAGGCTGGGTCGACCCCGGAGCCGTTTGCGATCTAAAACAGAGCAAATAAAAGAGACATACAGGATCAAGAACTGTCTTGGAAACAGCCCTCGGGAAAATGGCGTACCAGAAACTATAGAAGACTAATTATTGAATATTTTTGAACAGGATCGATTTCATTGCACTTCGGGCAAACTCATAGGTGCTCAGTCTCCTTCAGTATATGCCGAAGAGTGGGAATGCTAACGGTTCCTGTAGCTCACTGGTTGTATACATGCATCCTCTTATACGTCCATCTCTGCTAGCCTTACGTTTGATGCCAAATTCCAACAGTCTTAACCTTGAAGATTCGTCTATTGCAATGTCATTCTCTAACAGGTAGTCATTAATTGTTCTTAATATCACTCCCTTATCCATATCCAGTGTCCCCACTATGGGGGCTCTTGAAGCTAGTCTGACAGTTCTCTCATTACCGCGTACCCCTGCATGACCAGCACAGTAGATCCACACCAGCTCCTGCAGATTCGAAGCTTCTATGAACGTTTTCCATTCATGCCGTTGTAAACCATTTTGAACCTTTCGAAGCATGAACTGAGAGTCTGACACAATGACTGCCTTTGTTAATGAAGTTTCAGTTAGTCACCTTAAGGCTGCAGTAGCTGCCTCTACCTCCATTCTCATGCTGGGAGTTGTCATCTTGTACGTCCCGCAATGTTCGGCGACGATTCTGCCCTTTACCCTAGCAGAGAAGCCCCAACCTGATTTCTCACCACGGATCACAGACCCATCAGTATACACAATGGCATCATTATCCCCGGCATGATCATGTATCAGTTGATTAATTTCCAGTTCTGCTTTCCCATTGCCCCCATGTCTACACTCTCTGCCAAGGTTGATGATGACTTGCATGTAGTTAATCCAGTTAATCTCACCTGACTTACTCCAATCTTCCCCTTTGAATATATTTTCAACTGTGGTCACCTGCTTGATCATTGTCTCTGCCTGTGCCATCCATGACATCCACCTCTTTATTCTTGCTTCCTTAATGTCAGCTATGTTTATGGGGGTGCCTTTTGTCTGTGGTTACATCTCATATCTGAATCTAATCGACAGTACTCCAAGCATGTACCTCATTGTCACAATGAGGGTATCTCGCGTACAGCCCAAAAGTACACATATCCCTTCATTTTGAATGCATTCTAGTCGTTCACATTGTGTTACTGAAAGTTTGAGTTTTCCCAGTTCATACTCAGTTACCGATATGACTAGTAAATTAATATGAAACAAATATAAAGGTATGTTATAAGGCACTCGTAGGAAATAAAGAAGTAGAACACTAGACAACAGAAAAACAACAGACATGAGTGGCTTACCCAGGATTTGAACCCTGGACCTTCTGTGCGACAACACCGCCTAGCTATGCAAGCGAATCACACTGTCCTCCCTGCCATCTACGCATCCCCATAAAAGGATGTTTCAATGACAGGTCATTAGTGCGAACCTCTATACATAACACCGGAAGTTTACCATGGGCAGTTCAGCCTATTAATGACGCAATCACTTCTGTTGGTCCCCTATATATCAGTATTGGTCAGTCCAACAAGACAAAGACCTTAATACTGTGTCCAGTATGATAGTAGACTTAGAACAGCAAGAACAGGACAGAGGGTAGGTTTGGTATTGTATAAACATTTATAACACACAAGGAAGGGAAACCACGAGGCCTGTAAACAGTAAATTAATATGAAACAAATATAAAGGTATGTTATAAGGCACTCGTAGGAAATAAAGAAGTAGAACACTAGACAACAGAAAAACAACAGACATGAGTGGCTTACCCAGAATTTGAACCCTGGACCTTCCGTGCGACAACACCGCCTAGCTATGCAAGCGAATCACACTGTCCTCCCTGCCATCTACGCATCCCCATAAAAGGATGTTTCAATGACAGGTCATTGGACTGACCAATACTGATATATAGGGGAACAACAGAAGTGATTGCGTCATTAATAGGCTGAACTGCCCATGGTAAACTTCCGGTGTTATGTATAGAGGTTCACACTAATGACCTGTCATTGAAACATCCTTTTATGGGGATGCGTAGATGGCAGGGAGGACAGTGTGATTCGCTTGCATAGCTAGGCGGTGTTGTCGCACAGAAGGTCCAGGGTTCAAATTCTGGGTAAGCCACTCATGTCTGTTGTTTTTCTGTTGTCTAGTGTTCTACTTCTTTATTTCCTACGAGTGCCTTATAACATACCTTTATATTTGTTTCATATTAATTTACTGTTTACAGGCCTCGTGGTTTCCCTTCCTTGTGTGTTATAAATGTTGACCGATATGACTAGCTGATGATAAAGAAGAAATACTAATCTCTTCTCCAGATGGGCTGCGGCCATTATTTTTAGGGCTGCCAGACCTCTCCTGCATGTCTGTATGATGTGATCAACATGGTACTTATACTGTAGCGAAAGGTTTTTATGAGTATAGTTGTCAGCAGTAGTTACTGAAAGAACAGAAGAAGAATTATGTCTGACAAGAATGTAGTCCCAGTGTCAGAGAAGAGCACTGGTATCAGATAGTCACGGCTGTGAAGGTCTTTACTTCAGATAGTATCAGATAAAAGTTAGAGCCTAAGATGCCACCTTTGCTATGTAACTCATCATCATCAGTTGCCATCTCCACAACGAAGGTTGGCTGTAATGGATCTCCAACGTCTTCTGTCTCTTGTCTTGGTGGTGCACTCTGATAGACTCTTTCCTGTCCATCTCTTGATGTTATCTTCCCACTTATAGCGCTGTCTTCCCCTTGCACGTTTGCCTTCAGCTCTCCCCTCTGTTATGGTCTTCTGCAAGGTGTTATGACTTTTTATGTGGCCAAAGTATTTTAGCTGCCGAACCTTGATTTCCCTCATTAGTTCTCTTTTCATACCTAGATTTTCTAGGACCTCTTTATTTGTTTTCATCTCTTTCCATGAGATACGCCCCATTCTTCTATATATCCACATTTCAAGAGCCTCAATTCTTTCTTCCAAATGCTTATTCATCGTCCATGTTTCAGCACCATGCAGAAATGCAGAATATATATAACACTTTATGATTCTCAGTTTTAGATTGTGAGATAACTGTTTAGATGTCAGTATATGTTTCATGTTGTTGAATGTAGCTCTGGCCATTCCTATTCTCTTCTTGATTTCTGTTTCACATCTGCCATCTTCTGTAATTATATGACCAAGATATACGTAGCTTTTGACTTGTTCCAGAATTTTCCCATTTACGCTTATCTTTAATGTGGGTTTATCGTTTGTTTTGCTAATTATCATAGTTTTTGTTTTCTCAATATTAATGTCGAGTCCATATTTGTAGCAAAATATGCGAGAATAAATGCTCAATTCAGTACGATTTAGGCATAAAACGATAATAAATACATTAGCCCGCATGTGTCTGACGGTTGGCATCTTCGAAGCCAGCAGCGCTGCTTTTTGCACAGTGCTAAGCCTATAGAACGATTTCACGGAAAAAGTCTGACACGCTTTAGTTTCGTTTTCGAGAAACACTACTAATATTTAACTTTTGCCCAATCTGCTGATTACACTTTGTAGTTTAGCCTTACAATTAACTATTGGCGGAAGCATGCCGCAATATAGCTATCTGAAGTAACACTTTCTGTCAACTTTGTAGCAAAATTAGTAGGAATCCTTACATTTTTGGTAGTATTACTCGATACAATGCTAACTAGTAACGCAAATTCTTTAACCCGCCCCGTCTACACCCCGCTTCGCTGACACAGTCTGCAACGCATATATTCACACTGCGGAAAAGCCAGCCAAGGCATAACCGCGCAGACAATTTTATTTCCTCCTAGTGGTAGCATTTCTGATGTAACTAAAACAAGTTAGTTATTTGAAAAATACATGCTCGCAAGATGAAGGAGAGGAAAGATGGCGGACTTGTGTAAAATTTTATTTGAGGATGGACGATGACATAAATTGGAAATTTTAAACCATTATGAAGTTCCCTATAAGAATTATATGGTAGTATGACGTAGAGTTAGCTATGTAAGAATGTACTTTAAATAATATGATAGTCCCTGTATTAGAGAAGTTATTGAAGAAATACTAATATCTAAGAACACACGACCAGACACACTGGCGTTCCTGCTCATGTTTTTTTTTTTGTAACGTTAGGGGGACACGAGCTGGAAAAAGAGGCAGGGAGGTACATTCAAATTCGCTTGGGGTGAACAGAGTATGAATAGGTAAGGGGACGGTAGGAGAAATGTAATCCTAACGTGATATCTTTTGTATTGGGCATGACTAGAGCAGACGGGCCAATCGACCACCCTTTGCCTCAGATGCCACTACTAGTCAGGGAGCCTCAACCTCAGCTATGGGTTTTCATATAGACCATTTTGTTGAGAAAGACGATGACATAGAAGGATATTTAAGCAGGTTTGAACTTTTAGCTACTACTTATGGGTTAGAACGAGAAAGATGGGGGGTAAAGTTGTCTCAGGGACTTCGGGGAACAGCTTATGAAGTGTTTTCCAAAATGAGCAGGGATGACCAAGACAACTATGACATGTTGAAGCAAGCTCTTCTGTTAAGATATGAAAAGAACGGAGAGTTTTATAGAAAGAAATTTAGGAATGCCAGGCTACTGTCGGGTGAGACTTATCACCAGTTCTCCGCCCGGTTGGAAACGTATATGGAGAAATGGGCTACTTTGGGGAAGACCCAAGATCTCAAAGAGATGATACTCATTGAACAGATGAGAGAGTCCATGGCTCCAGACATGAGAAAGTTTCTCATTGAACAGGGTGCGGAGAGGCTGGGTGAGATAATAAATGTCGCTGAGAGGTATCAGGCAGCCCAGGCAGAGGTAGCTGGCACCAAGAAGAAACAAATAGATCAGAGTAAGGCCCCTCAAAACCATAACAAATTCGATAATAGAAATAAGCAGAACTTCGATAGGCCTCGAAATGAATTTAAGAATAGACCCTCACAATTCAATGATAGAAGAAATGATGAAAGAAAACCTTTTAACCAAGGAAAGAGGTATTGTAAAAATTGTCGGATGGACAACCATAACACTGAAAATTGTAGAAAGAAAACTCCAAGTTTCGCTGCCATGAAAACGGGGAGGAAGGGAGTAAAGGTCAACTCTATTGAACAGCAGGAACCTTACCACCCCCCAGTGTGTGAAGATGTAATATGCAATGGAGTCACCATAAGGTGTTTGTATGATACGGGATTGGATTATGATTCAGTTGTGAGTTCTCACCTGGTGCAGGCAGATTAATACACCACAGAAACAGTGGAGATCCAAGCGGCAACCAAGGACGTAGCGACCATGACACTTCCCATCGCCAGGATAAATGTGAAGACGCGATATGTGGAAGGAGTAATCAAGGCAGCAGTGTTAAATGATCCAATCTACCCTCTGATATTGGGGTGTAGATATGTCTTCTTGGGGAATCCCAAGAGACCGGTGATCATGGCAACAGTCCAGACACGATCTCAATCCCGAAAGGAAGAAGATGAATCCATAAATACTCATCCAGAGGAGATGAGAAAGGCACAGGCTGAAGATAAGTCACTGAAGCCGTGTTACAAGAAACTCCCAAAGAGCCATACTCCTCCTAATAAAGGAGAATTATAAATGAAGAATAAATTGCTATACAGGAAGGCCGGCACTGGTTCAGCTGGTCACGCACAGCTGGTCCTTCCTAGTTCATATAGGGAGAAAGTAAAGGAGTTAGGTCATACTATCCCCTTCAGTGGTCACATGGGGATTAGCGCAACAGGACAGCGTATAGCTTGTCATTATTTCTGGCCAGGGATAACGGAAGACATTAAGAGATATGTGAAATCCTGTCCCGAATGCCAGAGAGTAGCTCCAAAGCATTGGACTGCTCCAGCAACTCTTGGGGAAATGCCCATAGTGGGAACCCCTTTTGAGAGAGTTGCAGTGGATATTGTGGGACCTCTCACTCGGACCAAGAGGAGGAACAGTTACATCCTTACTCTGGTAGACACTTGTTCTATGTGGGGAGAGGCGGTAGCCCTGTCATCAATCGATTCGAAACATGTGGCAGAGGCATTACTTACCATATTCACAAGGTTAGGATTCCCGCATCAAATCTTGACTGATAATGGCTCTCAGTTCAAGGGGAAGCTAACTGAAGAGGTTTTCAAGTTGTTTCAAGCCAAGCACTTTCATTGTAGTCCGTATCACCCCCAAGGGAACGGCCAGGTAGAGAGGTTCAATGGGACTCTCATTTCTATCCTGAGAAAGGTCGCACATGAAAAACCTGAGACGTGGGACCACTACTTGCCCGCCGCATTGTTTGCCTACCGGGAAGTACCACATAATTCAACTGGAATGGCACACGCAACACTCCTATTTGGGAGGCCTATAAAAGGTCCGTTGGAAGCTTTGCTAAGGACCTGGACAGATGAGAAGGCAGAGGAGACTGTTACCTCATCATACCAATATGTGAACGAACTGACCACTCGTTTAAAAACCAGTTGGAAACTGGCAAATGAAAATTTGAGACAAGCCAGGAAAAAGCATGCTGCTTATTATAATAAAAAAGCGAAGGATCGAGAACTTGCTGTGGGGGAGAAGGTACTTCTTCTATTGCCAGGCAGCAACAATAAACTTCAGATCGGATGGCAAGGGCCATATACAGTTTTGGAAAAGGTATCCAGAACAAATTATAAGATAGACAAAAAGGGAAAGGAGAAAGTCTATCATGTGAACCTTTTGAAGAAATATCTGGATAGACAAATCCAGGAGGGATCACATTGAATGGCCTTGTCTATAGCAACCGAGATGAAAAACGAACCTCTCTCCTCGGTTGAATTTCCACTTAAACCAGGGAAACGTTTGCACAGGTGAAAATCAGTAATCACCTGACAAAAGGACAGAAGGAGAAGGTTCAACAGGTCCTTGAGAAACATACAGATGTGTTAACTGATAAACCGGGACAAACAAATTTGTTGTCATATGATATGAAACTACTAGACCCAGCACCCATCTGTATGAGGCCTTATTCTATTCCGTTCGCTAAGGAAAAAGCTTTGAAAGAGGAGATTGATTATCTGTTAAAAGAAGGGATTATTTCTCACAGTGAGTCTCCTTACAGTTCCTGTGTGGTGTTGTTGCGGAAACCATCAGGAGAACATAGACTGTGCATAGATTACAGGAAACTGAATGCTGTCACAGAAGGTCAGGTGGATCCATTACCTGATACTACTCAACTTTTTGCCAGGCTGAACAAGGCAAAATATTTTTCTAAGGTGGATCTTAGCAAGGCTATTACCAGATTCCAGTAAAGCCTGAGGTTCGACCTTATTTGGCCTTTAGCACCTCGGAAGGTCATCATGAGTTCAACATGTTACCATTTGGTTTGAAAAATGCCCCGAGTGTGTTTTCTAGGATGATGCGAAAATTGCTGGATCCCCTGAAAAATCCATGTATTTCGAATTTTATGGATGATATCCTCATTGCTAAGGAAACATTTGAGGAACACGTTACCTCTTTGAATATGCTGTTTGATAGACTCAGAGAGGCTAACTTAACCGCTAGCTCAACAAAATGCTGTATTGGTTGTAAAGAATTGGAATTCTTGGGACATATAGTACATCAGGGTAGCATGACCCCTGATCCCAAGAATCTGGAAAAACTAAAAAGAGCACCTAGACCACAAACAAAAAAAGATGTGCGATCTTTCGTGTCTCTGTGTGGCTTTTACCAAAAGTATATCAAACATTTTAACTCTATATGTGCTCCTTTGACCGATTTAACTCGCAAAGGTCAACCTGATACTATAATTTGGTCAGCACAGTGTGAATTGGCTTACCAGGAGTTAAAAGAGAAGCTTACAAGCAGGCCAGTGTTGCAATTGCCTGACTTGACTAAAGAATTTATTGTGAGAAGTGACGCAAGCAATGTAGGCCTGGGTGCTACATTATTGCAAAGGTCCTCCTCACAAGATGGGGAATTGAACCCAGTCGCGTATGCTAGCCGCAAATTGAACAAGGCGGACAAAAATTACTCAACCAGTGAAAAAGAATGTCTCGCTTTAATATGGGCTATAAAGAAATTCCAGAGTTATTTATATGGCCGGACATTTGTGGTCCAAACGGATCATTCTCCCCTCGTGTTCTTGTCACAGGCCAAGCATGAAAATTCTAGATTATTGAGATGGTCTCTCTTGTTGCAACCATACTCATTTTTAATAGAATACATTCCCGGCCCTTTGAACGTTGGCGCAGACTTTCTGAGCAGACATCCTTATGATGAAGATCAGAAACACGAGTAAGACTTCATGGAGCTACGTTATCTCGCATATAATAACCTGCAAATGAATGCATGTTTTAGGATGGGAGGTGTGTAGCAAAATATGCGAGAATAAACGCTCAATTCAGTACGATTTAGGCATAAAACGATAATAAATACATTAGCCCGCATGTGTCTGACGGTTGGCATCTTCGAAGCCAGCAGCTCTGCTTTTTGCACAGTGCTAAGCCTATAGAACGATTTCACGGAAAAAGTCTGACACGCTTTAGTTTCGTTTTCGAGAAACACTACTAATATTTAACTTTTGCCCAATCTGCTGATTACACTTTGTAGTCTAGTCTTACAATTAACTATTGGCAGAAGCATGCCGCAATATATCTGAAGTAACTCTTTATGTCAACTTTGTAGCAAAATTAGTAGGAATCCTTACATTTTTGGTAGTATTACACGATACAATGCTAACTAGTAACGCAAATTCTTTAACCCGCCCCGTCTACACCCCGCTTCGCTGACACAGTCTGCAACGCATATATTCACACTGCGGAAAAGCCAGCCAAGGCATAACCACGCAGACAATTTTATTTCCTCCTAGTGGTAGCATTTCTGATGTAACTAAAACAAGTTAGTTATTTGAAAAATACATGCTCGCAAGATAAAGGAGAGGAAAGATGGCGGACTTGTGTAAAATTTTATTTGACGATGGACGATGACATAAATTGGAAATTTTAAACCATTATGAAGTTCCCCTTAAGAATTATATGGTAGTATGACGTAGAGTTAGCTGTGTAAGGATGTACTTTAAATAATATGATAGTCCCTGTATTAGAGAAGTTATTGAAGAAATACTAATATCTAAGAACACACGACCAGACACACTGGCGTTCCTGCTCATGTTTTTTTGGTAACGTTATGGGGACGCGAGCTGGAAAAAGAGGCAGGGAGGTACATTCAAATTTGCTTGGGGTGAACAGAGTATGAATGGGAAAGGGGAACGGTAGGAGAAATGTAATCCTAACGTGATATCTTTTGTATTGGGCATGACTAGAGCAGACGGGCCAATCGACCACCAGTTATTCAAAATTATTTTGGGTTTTTCATTCAAACTGCATTTGAATTCAAGTAGTAGAACGTTACGATTGGCTAGTGCTGGTAGATATTAGCAAAAGGCTTTGACTATTCATTGCAAGTTGAACTAAAATTTGTATACAGATACGCTGAAAAACAGCTGTGTTAATTTTAAACTTAAATAAAGAATAAATTCACAGTCTGTGCAGTTCGGAGGAAGCTGAGGCCATTTCTTCACAAAATCAGCGTTATTTGTTTATATATTTCTTGATTGTGAGGGTCTATGTTCCTGTTGCCGGCTGGTGACAGGAAACCTGCTGAGTGCTTATAAACGCCAACCAGTCTCCAACCAGACTTATATGCTGTCGAATATCCAGTAGGAGCTTTGGCGAGTGTTGAACTTGAAATTTCTGCAACTACCCATTGAATTATCTTACGACAAGGACTCCCAGGTGAAGAGTAAAACATCTGGGGCATCTCTGACATTTTCTTGTGTTTCAAAATATTACACAGGAATTTATGGGGGTAGGATGAACTACAGCCCTCATATACAGCGACTCTCCCGGTAGATAACTAAAGTGAACTAATTTAATATTTCATACAGGAAGGACATTTATAACTACATAATAACTTTTAGTTATTGGGCAGATTGTCCCAACATTTTTAATTGTTCTGTTCTGTAAACTATCTTGTCCTTATTTTCAAAGACCTGTCCACAAGCTATGAATGGACAGGCAAAATAAATTGTAAATATTTGTTCAAAGAAAAACTTAACTGCTAGTTATTAACTTCTTTAATAGAAACTTAAAGTGTTTGATTGTTGTGTACCATCATTCATTTCTCCCCTAGACACTAGGTACACCATACACTAGAGCCAGAAGATTGACCGTGTGAGACCTAGGGAGGTAGCGTTAGGTTCTCTGCACATAATTCATCATCATCATCTATAGAGTCAGAGACCTACATTTGCTTGACCTCACACGGTTATAGCAGACACCTTTTCATTCTTTTAGGATACCATCATAACCTCCCCAGCAAAATCAAGTTTGCTACAATATTCATGACTTATACTGTTCACTTGCTTCACTAGTTCTTGTAATTCCTGTTCGCTTTCAGCTAACAACACGGTATCATCTGCATATCTAAGGTTGTTTATTGACCTTCCACTGATGTTCAGTCCTAGTATTTCCTGTATCTGTTTGAAAATTTTTTCGGTGTATAAATTAAATAGGCAGGGGGACAGTACACAACCTTGTCTGACACCTCTTTTTATGTCTATGTATGATGAATAATTCCTTCCAGATCTTACTGTTGCAGTTTGCTCCCAATAAAGATTACTGAGTATTCTTATATCTTTGCCATCAATACCTATGTCTTCAAGGCATTCAATTATTTTCTCATGATGGACTCTGTCAAAAGCCTTCTTATAGTCAATGAAGCACATGTACATACTTCTTTTGGACCTCTGTATATTTTTCTGCTAATATTCTTAGGCAAAATATTGCCTCTCTTGTTCCACTGTTCCGTCTAAAACCAAACTGTTCTTCTTGGATTTCGCTGTCTACCTTACTTTTTATTCTTTCTTGTATGATTTTGAGCAGTATCTTAATTGCATGACTCATCAGGCTGATTGTTCTGAAGTCTGAACATTCTGTTGCATTTGGTTTTTTGGGGCAATGTTATAAAAACTGAAGTCTTCATGTCGTGTGGTATATATCCTGTATTGTATATATCGTTGCATAGATCTGTGATTGTATCTATACCAAAGCTCTCCAGAGCTTCTATCATTTCAATGTTTATGTTATCCATGCCTGCTGATTTTCCTTTTTGTATCATATGTATGGCATTCTCTACTTCTGATCTGAGAATGTTTGGGCCTTCATTAGAATCTGGTGATGGTTTTTTACATCTTTTGTCCTCAAATAGTTCTTTTACGTATTCTGCCCATCTGTTTGATATGTCTTTCTCATCAAGTAATATTACACCATTTTTGTTCTTGATACAGCTTCCTCCTTGTGCAAACCGCGACCTATTTGATAATTTCTTTATTTCTTCATGTATATCTCTTGTCATGTGCTTTGCTTCCAAGTCTTCTATTTCCTTGCATTTTGTTTCTATCCACTGTTCTTTTGCTTGTCTACACATAGTACGTATTTCATTGTCCATTGTTTTATATTCTGGAGTTTTTTTTTTGCTTTCTTTCTTTTTGTCATTTTATTCAAGATGTCATCTGTCATCCAAATTTGATTTTTCTTATACTCCTTTTTAGGTAAATTTGCATTTGCTGATTGTATGCTTGTTTTTAAGCATTCCCATTTTGCGGTTACTTTTTCTTCTGGGTTTTCTCTTCTATACTGCTCCATGCTTTCTGTCAATAACTGTTGATATTTATTTTTGACGTCGATTAAATATTTCTGTTTTATATCTGGTTGTTTTAGCGCTGATATTTCTATCTGGGGTTCCTCCTGTCTTCTGTTTCCTGCTCTTTTCAGCTTAATATTTACTTTGATGACAACTGGATTGTGATCTGAATTTATGTCGGCACCAGGATGTGTCTTTGCACTTGTGACACTGTTCTTAAATCTATGTTTTATCATGATATAGTCAATCTGATTTCTCGTTACATCTCCTGGGCTTTTCCATGTGTATAATTTCCTTGGGTGGTGTTCAAAAAAGGTGTTACATATGACCAGCTGGTTTTCTTCACAGAACTGGATAAGTCTGTCTCCTCTATCTAACTATGTAACTAACCTATGTTAATCAATAATTCAGTAAAACTCAAAATTCAACAACATAAAATTGATAAGTCAGAGTATTACAGTTACTGAATCATTTATTATGTACATCTATGTTTTGTTTCTTCTTGTGCAATTATGAATGATGAAATAATGAAAATTGAATGAATAAAATTTAATTACAAAATTGAATAACAGTTGAGTTATATTCAATAGCTAAATAAGAAGTCCGTTGTGGAATTTTCAAAATGTACCTTTATCACTAAAGTTTCTCTTGTCTGGTCTATTACTTTCAGAATTGTTTTCTCATCATTTCACACTAGTCACTTTGCTTTGACCACTCACAATGGCTGCTAGAATTTTGTTACATAGAATACTTAACATTAAAGTTCTGCAACTGTCCTCTATGAATATACACAGCAGTATCAGTTGCAGGTCTTGCACTAGACCACTAAGCACTGATGGGGCCTCGGTCTTGAATCTAGATAGCAATATCTGATGCTCCTGTGTTGGTCCAGGAATGCAATTATTGATCTAGGATTCTAGACCTCTGGGACCCAAAGATGCAGCAATAGAGAATGCAGTCAGCGACCCATAGCTTGACTGCTTGCATCAGTATCAGCGAACCAGAGCTGGTCAAGACCCTACTCCACCTCCACGTGGTGGTCCTGGAAACAGATTGCATCACTGCAGTCTGGCTGAGCGAGTAGGGATCGCAGTAGGAAGGCAAACCCGGTCCAAAAAATGCCGTGCAGAAGTCGGATGTGTCGACCGGAAGGTGCAGATATCACAACTTAGGCGTAAACAGACACAACGCAACCACCGTCCTTTTCAGGACGAACGAGGAAGAAGAAGACCTCTGATGTAGTATGACACGAATGAACCCTCTTAGGATATATGCAAAATACAGAACAGACTCAGTTTGGTGATGGAATAGCTGCACGGCAATCAGATGGTAAAGTTATAGCCTTGGCGAGCGTTCCCTTCCTTCAGTCTATCTGTCTTCTGCTGTGTTGCTGTGTGTGTGTAGTTTGAAAATTCCGCTGCTTGCCTTTTTATAGTGAGAGAGCGGGCGTACTGGGGAGCAATGTGGTGTCACAGTTTGCAGACTGTGTATTTTTACAGATTTGAGCGAGTATGTGTTAGATGGGTCCAGAAATCTTCTTCATGCTTGTCAACCCTGTCGTCCATGACTTCTATATATATCTCCTTTTACTTTCCTAAACTTCTGCTTTTCTTTTATATAAAGTTTTCCATAATTGGTTCCGACTTCGATTTATATCAAATTTTTAAAGATAATCGACACAGCAGTTGTCATCGTGCTGGCACCTTCACCTATGTCCAACAGTAATGCAAACATCAACTATTCCCTAGGAATGAATATAGCTGGTCTTATCCCCCCAAAAAACTAAATCACTGTCATTACTTTCTGTCGCTTCATTCACTTGAACGACACACGAATCCATTTTATTCAAACATACTTTCCTTTCCTCTTGCAGAACACCGTTGTAAAACCCGGTTCGTCTACATGCGAGCTTCGCCGTTTTTGGTTGGTGTTGCTGAGTTATTTGCCGGTTGAAGATCATGCACTGAGTATGGCTACTTTAGTGATCTCTTGTTAATCGTGCTTTGTTTAGTATTACGCGAATTAGGGTGAAGGTGTTCATACAACTCAGTAGCATGGTATGAAGAAGTAGTTCATGTAACTTGAACTCAGCAACATTAATGAAGTAATTAATTCCTTCAGATTGAGTCCGTAATATTTAATCACATGTACACACAGGATGATCATTTCAAATAGGAACAGAACATAAGTCCTTATAAGTCATGCATAAATTAATCAATAACGTAGACTGCTGGTTTACGTGTCAATGTCCGTTTAAGGATACAATGCAGTATTGTCGTCAGAACATCACAGCTATATGCACGCGCAGCTAGACATGGCTACCTGCCGACAGTGAGACTGCGAGTCTGAATATTTCATACGAATTTGACGATTATTCTTCTCCTTCTGAGAATTCTAGTTAATTACTAACCTCCATAAATTTCCCTCTCATATAGAGTTCTAGGACTGACCCTGGTCCATCAAAAAATGCATATATAAATGGCTATATCATGCCATTGAATTGGAAGGTTAAAAAAACGCAGCTATTCAGCTTGGCGGTCAAGTAACAAAGGGTAGCGTTTCTTAGTTACCGACTGTGACCCAAACAACGCTATACACGTCATAATCGATCGTGTATGGAGCGTTCAATAATTGAAACATCTATCGCAATATATTAAATGCCTTAACCTTTACAATTGCACGTCTGATAACCTTTAGCAGACGGCGTTAATATCATATACCGTAACAATTCCCTGTACACCGGGGGAAAAAAAATCGATAGATTTTTTTTCAAGATCTATCCGACTTAACAATTTTTCAAAAAAATTTAACACAATTGTGACATATGGCCGACGATGTTCTGAGTAGAACCGTCTTGCGGTCATGTCAACTAACTATTTGTCATAGTCATCTAACATTAATCACATTATATATCAATATTATACATATTATTATATCAACTAAATAAAATGTCCAATGTTAACAGTGAATGATAGAATTAAATTAAAGTAAGGTCTGTCGTATTAGTATGTCATATAGGAATTAATTTGACTAATTAAAATTAAATTAATTAATTAAACTAAGAGTTAAATTATTAAGATTCTAATGTAACACGATGTTATGAGAGAAGAAAAGACAAAATAAGTGAGAAGAAATAGAAAGAAATTCGAATATAAGTTTAACTTAATTGTGTGTGTTAAGTGTTAGTGAATAATAACTATCTAATTTAACTAACTAAATAATGTATAGGTACATAAAAAAAAAATATTAATCTAATACTTGTGTGAGATTTATTTTCTCTTTTCATAATTTCTTCTTTTTATATTTCGTTCTCTTTTTTTGTTCTTTCATTTCATTTTTTTCTCACATTTCATTTTATTGATAATAATTCAATTAAGAAGTTAAGTTAACTAATTAATTAGTATAGGATATGATGATCCATCCGTAGTCTTGATCCTGATGAATTCTTTTAGGCATAAATGTTCAAACGTTTACGTTGGAAAGAAATGTCATTTATCCCAGCATCCAAGAATTAAGTGCACATAGGATAATAAGTTCGACTTGTCGTCAGATATTGTTCCATGATTGTTCAACGAATATTCATATATCGTGTATGGACGTTAGACGAAGTTTCAATGACAATATGTATACCTTGATTGTCTTTTAGTTCAATTCTGTGATGCATATAGTGTTTATAAAGTTTAAATTGAAGGCAAGGTTAGTTCCTTTATAGTTGATATGTTTTAGGAATGTTAATGTTGATTATTCGTCGTCAATAGGATTACGTGACAACGCATCCGCCACAATGTTTTCAGTGCCAGGAATATGTTCAATGGAGAATTCAAATGGCTGTAGGATGATTGCATATCTGGCGAGTTTTTGGCTCTTATGGTTAGATCGACGCAACGATGCTACAGCACGTTGGTCCGTCTGTATGGTGAAGGGAGCACCAAGCAAGAACTTTTCAAGTTTAGTTATTGCCCATATCACTGATAAAAGTTCCTTGTCCACTGTGGAATACTTTGTTTCTGCCGGCTTTAGCTTTCTTGATATATATATATAAGGTAGGATGTAGAATGCCATCATGGTTCTGGAGCAGGCATGCACCAATGCCGTAGTTACTAGCATCTGTTCGTAAGAAAAATCTTTTGGAAGCATCGGGAAGTCTTAAAATGGGTTCATGCGAGAACAAATTTATAATTTTGTTGAAAGTTTCATTGCATGTACCAGTCCATGTCACCTTCACCGGCATGTCTTTTTTTAACAATGAAGACAATACAGCCGTAATGGATGACAAGTTTGGTATGAATCTACTGTAATATTGAACAAGTCCTAACAAACTCCTGACCTGTTTCTTCGTCTGAGGAACTGCTATGTTTAGAATTTTGGAGACTGTACTAGGTAACGTTCGGATATATCCCGATCCAATGATATGTCCCAAAAAGGTTATCTCATTACACGCGATTTGCACCTTTGTAGGTTTAGCAGTTAGATGATAATTCCTTAGAGTGTCGAAAACATATCTAAGTCCCGAAACATGTTCCTCAAACGACGAACTAAACAAGCATATGTCGTCAATATATGTAATAACGTCTGGTCTACCTGATAAAATTTGTCGCATCAGGCGAATGAAGGTAGCTGGCGCATTAACAAGCCCAAAAGGCATCACATTCCACTGGTATAGACCTTGTGGAGTGGAAAATGCGGTGTAGTACTTAGCCTTTTCGGTCAGTGGTATCTGCCAATAACCTTTAGTTAAGTCTATCTTACTAAATATAGTTGCGTTGGATAGACGTGGCAGTAAGTCGTCGATAAGTGGATGTGGTTCGCTGTCAACTATAGTCTTAGCATTTAATTTTCTATAATCAACACATAGTCTGATGTTATTGTCCTTCTTCCGGACAATCACTAATGGAGAAGAGAATGGCGAATTACTAGTCTCAATGATTCCCAGAGACAACATCTGTTCAAGTTCCTTAGTAGTTTTAGCAAGGAAATGTAAAGGAACAGAATAGGGATGTACACGAATAGGTGTATCATCATTGAGAGTAATGTCATGACTGATAGCCGATGTGCGACCCGGGACGTCGGTCAATACATCTGGATAAGATTGTAATAGATTAGCAATCTGTAGACGCTGTTGCGGTGTAACCGTCGAAGAGATGGTTACATCCCGCCAAGATTCAGTAGGTTGAACTACTGGTACCGGTAACGGTAACTGTACCTCAGGAAAAGAAGATTCTTCTTCCTGGATGACAGATAAGTTAGAATAATAACAAGTAGATACTGTGTTGTCATCTAGTTCATGAAAAATTGACTGTAAGTGTTCAGGACGTGTATGAAATTGCTTGAGCATGTTAATATGAAATATCTTTTTGTGTCCCTTGATATCTAAGACGTAATCAACGTCGGAAATTTTATCAATGACTTTGTAAGGACCATTCCAAGATATCAATAATTTATTGTTATTGTGAGGAAGTAACACATAAGCCTCGTCGCCTGGGAATAGTTGGCGTAATCGTCGAGACCTATTTTGTAGATATCGAGCCTTAGCTTTTGCAGCCTCAGAAGAAGCTGTTGCCAACTGGCAAGACTCAATAATGTTCTTCCGAAGATTAATCACGTACTCGTAAGATGACTGAGTGTCCTGAGTCATCTCCGCGTCAATTAATAAGTCTTTTATTAGTCCCATAGGACCTCTTGGGGAGCACCAAAAACTAATTCAAAGGGAGAGAAGCCAGTTTGTTCATGCGGTACCTCCCGATAAGCAAATAGAACAGCTAGGAGTGCTCTGTCCCAGTCATGAGGGTGCTTAGCAGTAACCTTATGTAGTAGTTGTTTAAGTGTACGGTTAAGTCTTTCAACCGCACCATTACTCATAGGATGATAAATACTACTTAAATTCCTATCAATGTTCCAAGTTTTCATGACTTCCTTCATGGTGTCAGATATAAACTGTGACCCATGGTCTGATAAAAGTTTTCTAGGAAACCCTATTCTAGAAAAGATGAGATGTAGTGCATCAGCTACATCTGTGGTAGTGGTGGTCTTTAATGGGATAGCTTCTGGCCATCGTGTGCACAAATCAATGCACGTAAGGACGAATCTATATCCTCTGGCCGATGGTAGCAATGGACCAATAATGTCTATTGCCATCTTGTCAAAAGGTCTCACTGAGATATCGCAAGCCTGAATAGGCGCCGTGTGAAAAGCTCCACGTGCTTTCACTTCTTGGCATGTAGTACAGGAACGTACATACTGCGAAATATCTCTTGACACTCCTGGCCAAAAGAATGAAGACAGTACTCGAGATCGTGTTCGAGTATATCCCATATGTCCAGCACAATGTGAGTCATGTGCATGTTGAAGAATGTACCGTCTAAAAGTATACGGGACCATAACTTGTTGTTTCATTTGTGATTTGTCATTAAAACATCTAATCAATATGTCATTTTTAATAACAAAACAATGTTTGTTATTATTACCTGAGGATAGATTGTCAACTTTATCAACCAACTTAAAAAATTTTTTTAAAGATTTATCCTCTTTTTGTTTGGTTGCAAATGTTTCCCTGTCAATAGGTGAATTGACTACAAATTCCTCTTGGTTGTCTGCATCCATTTTATTATCATCAACTTTCTCCATGAGTTGAGTCTGCGCTCTAGTCGTCACGGCGTTTCCAGTGCATAGGTTATGTTTCTCCCATTCTATAATCTCATCTGGAGTACAATCTTTACTGCCGTGTATACGACCAACCATCAGATCAGCTATAGGCTTTTTTAGCATACATAATTTTACGTTTCCTGTGAAAAAAGGTGTGTTAACATGAATAATAGCTGTGGGGTAAAACTCAATAGTTCCCCCAAAAGTCATGCAACGGACATATTCCCCCGTTGCACAGCTAGGATGTACCAGCGACTGTCGTACACCAATCGTTGTGGATCCTGAATCCCTCAGCACTGAGACGACGGATCCATTAACTAATCCCCTGTTAAAAATTAGTAGGCCTGTTCCATCGTTGACTGCAAGACCTACCTCTGGTGTAATATGTCCGCAGTTAAGCACTGTTTCTTTCGCCTTCTGAAAAATAAGATTGCATTGTTGGCAACTATTTGCCACATTATAATTAATAGCAAAACATGCAGCAGAAGACTGTGTTGTATTATTGTCAAGTGGGACCTGAGCTATAGGGGTAGTATTATTTGTAACTGCCGCCCCTGTATTATGGTTGTAATGAGATGATCCCCGAGAATGAGATCGATTCCGAGTATAATTGTTAGAATTATCTCGTCGTCCTCTATAGTAACTATTATCTCGATGTCTCGAGCCATGATTATTACCATTCCAGTTATTGTTATTATTGGGAGTATGTGATCGATTATAATTAGTGTTATGTTGACCATTGTGGTAGTTTGTTTGAGGTGAATAATTTCTATCTCGTGATCTACCTCTGTTGAACTCATTTTTATTGTTGAAATCATTATTATGTCCCTTCTGAAAGTTAACATTGTGATTTCTTTGGAACCTGCTTCTGTCTACACTGTGATGTCTTTGTTTGTTATTATGATTGTAGGCCATATTAGACGCCACAGGTAGAGGTTCTCTTAATGAGGAGTTATAAATGGTTGCATTCGGATGTGCCGAACAGTAGTTTAAAGAAATTTTTTCTAACTCATCCATAGTACCTGGTTTACGCTCCTGCAGATATGCAAAAAATGGCTGGCTAACCGAAGATAATACCTTATCCCGTAGTAGTAAATCAACTAATTTGTCGTATGATTTGTTGACTTCTGCCAGTTCAACCCATCTATTAAATGTATTGCGTATGTTCGCAATGAATCCTGCAAAATCTTTTGGAGATTCAGGTAAAATTCCCTTAAATTTCAACCTACAGTGTTCCTCGTCCAGGTGAAACCTTCGTAAAAGCAAGGACTTAATAGCACCGTAGTTATTTGCTATTGATGGGTCAGCATTTTGAGAAGCCGTCAGTGGTTCTCCAACCAAGAATTCATTTAACTTGAGTACCCATGACTCTTCAGGCAAATGGTTTGTTTTGCAAGTCTGTTCAAAACGTGACAGGAACGATGAAAGGTCGTCCACGTTTAAGTTGAGAGTGGGTAATTTAAAGTTGTAGAAATGTTTAGTTTGGCTGGATGACGATCCATTTTGTGCGTTATTATTCTGGTTTGCATCAGCACTTTGTGCTTGTAATTTTGCTGTCTCCAATTTGATACGCGCCAATTCCATTTCTTGTTGTAAAATAATTTCCTCTCGTTTCAATTTATTCTCTTCTTCCTGTCTGGCGATTGCTCTTTGCTCTTCTCTTTCACGTTGAGCAATCTCTCTCAACCTATTTTCCTTGTCAATTTGCTTCATCTCACGTTCTGCTCTCTCTTTCTTAAATGCAGCCTTTTGTTCCTCTTCCTCTTTCTTTAATGCAGCTTTTTTCTCTGCTTCTTTTCTTTCATGTTTTTCCAGTTCTGCCTCAGCAAACTGACGAAGTTCTTGAGATTTATAACCATATTCCCTACCAATTTTAACGAAATGGTCTATAGTAAGCATTTTGACTTTTATCTGTAAGTAATTATTGATAATTACTGATTAAAATAGTCAATAGTAGCTTCAGAGTAATTATTATACTTACTCAACTTAGAAATATTCAATATAAATAATCACAATAGTACTGAACTCTAATGTCTAAGTTCAACTAATAGACAATATTTTGTAACAATATTGTATCTAAATAATACTATATCATAAATAGTTATGATATCTGTTAACTATTATGTAATTACTTCACACAATTAATCTTAATATCCAATAATGTTGGGTATGATTCCTAGTAATTATATTGTTCAATGTACTAAGTCACTCTCTTAGTACCAGAAAAGTATATTAAATAATATACAATGGGTCTATTACCTCAAAGGTAAACTATAAGATTATTTTATTTGGTCAATATATATATTATATTATTATGCCCTAGGCATCTCTTATAAATTGTAGTGCTACTTTCTTGGACTATCACTGCATAATTATGCAATGTCCCATATTAACCTTAAATATCAGAAAAAATTAATTAAATTAAATTACAAGTGTATTATTGCATATAATATCATATTATTAATGTAGTATTTAATATATATCATGAGGACAAACAAAACAATGATGCAACTAAAGGGTACAAACAATGTCAAGACGCAAACAAGACATTTTCACAATTAAAAATGAATTTATGAACTAAATAAAACAAGCGGAAGTGTCACAAGCCAAATGAAGGGTCAAGGTCTGACCCGAGGTCAACTTAATATTCAAAGTACACACAAAAAAAATGACTGCAAAAAATGATGACATCACAGGACTCATAACGGACGACCATTTAACAATCATCAAATAAATGATAGTAAGGGGAGACTGGAAGAAATATTTAACGAACATGATACAAAACTGAATAAAATTGTTAACTGAGTACGAATAAAATACACCAGTTATCTACGGAACGGTACAGCTAACACAAATCGTCAAACGACAGCAGATTTGGACAGATAGTCCAATGGCAAACCTCAATGGGGCTTCCAAAAGTGCAATCGTTTAACTGCCCTAAGAAACGACCGAAATCAATTCAGGCATCGTGAGAGCCACAGAATCTAATTTCGGTTCATCCTCCCTACCTCCCACGAATTAACAACACATTAAGACAACAAAAAGTACATTAAACATAGGTAAAAACATGCCGATGTAGGCAGAGGGCATGGACTCAGTTAGCACTGTTTGCAATAACAACAGTTAAACACCTAGACTTATCTTTTCCGTTGCTTATATCAGTGCTAGAGGTCGTCAACAGCTAGGCTAAAGCCCCTGACTGTCTGCTCCTGTAGTCCATATCATGTGTTTGCTTCAAATGGCTCATGTTTCCCCTGGTTAGACTTAGAAACGGCTTGGTTTCTCCGACAGATCACCTACACGACTTTCGGTGACGTCACGTTGTTAGGCATTATAATGAGTACTGCGTCATCTTCGACTGGATCATGTGATCGAAAATTGATCGTAAATATTTGTGGTTAACATGTGCGTAAGGAACAGAAGTTTGTTTCTTTTTTCTGTCATTCCCCGCATTCGGCCGCCACTTTTGTTGCTGAGTTATTTGCCGGTTGAAGATCATGCACTGAGTATGGTTACTTTAGTGATCTCTTGTTAATCGTGCTTTGTTTAGTATTACGCGAATTAGGGTGAAGGTGTTCATATAACTCAGTAGCATGGTATGAAGAAGTAGTTCATGTAACTTGAACTCAGCAACATTAATGAAGTAATTAATTCCTTCAGATTGAGTCCGTAATATTTAATCACATGTACACACAGGATGATCATTTCAAATAGGAACAGAACATAAGTCCTTATAAGTCATGCATAAATTAATCAATAACGTAGACTGCTGGTTTACGTGTCAATGTCCGTTTAAGGATACAATGCAGTATTGTCGTCAGAACATCACAGCTATATGCACGCGCAGCTAGACATGGCTACCTGCCGACAGTGAGACTGCGAGTCTGAATATTTCATACGAATTTGACGATTATTCTTCTCCTTCTGAGAATTCTAGTTAATTACTAACCTCCATAAATTTCCCTCTCATATAGAGTTCTAGGACTGACCCTGGTCCATCAAAAAATGCATATATAAATGGCTATATCATGCCATTGAATTGGAAGGTTAAAAAAACGCAGCTATTCAGCTTGGCGGTCAAGTAACAAAGGGTAGCGTTTCTTAGTTACCGACTGTGACCCAAACAACGCTATACACGTCATAATCGATCGTGTATGGAGCGTTCAATAATTGAAACATCTATCGCAATATATTAAATGCCTTAACCTTTACAATTGCACGTCTGATAACCTTTAGCAGACGGCGTTAATATCATATACCGTAACAGTTGGTTGCCAATATTTCCTTTCATTCTATCATAACAAGGTATTGCGTTTACATCACGCGACATATACGATAGCCCGAAATCGAATGTAACTCCAAGGTATTTCAGCATTTCTTGCCTTTCAATCTTCTGTCCATTGAGAGTAATATCTGGAAGGTCTGCCTTAACTGTGGAGTTGTTCAAGGAGCACCACATCACGCATGCCTTATTAGAGTTTACTTTGGAGCCAGTGTCCTCACACCATTTAAACACCTCCTGTAGTGTCCCATGTGTGCTGTTAACCATTTCCTGTCAGTCAGAGACAGTTCTGTAATAGAGAGTGTCATCAGCAAATACAAAAAAAATAAATTAATTGAAAGACAGTGTTCGTCCCAAACCAGTTGACTGAATGGTGGGTATTTTTGCTGTATAGATATTAAACTGCACTGGTGATAGTGAAGAATTCTGGGGTGGTCCCAGATAAATGGGCATTGGGTCTGATGTCCATGTTCCCAAGCGAAATGCCACTGATCTCTCAGTTAAGGCAGCTGCTATCCATCTTGTTAACCAAGGGTTAACACCGCAAGCCACTACACAGTTCATTAATGTTTCAAAGTTCACACTGTAATAACATCGTCAAGGTCAATTGCTACAGCAACCGTTTCTTGGTTACCCTGGAACTCCTCGTACACATCATAAGCAAAAGTTCCAGTGTTGCCTCATGTTACTTTCATGGGCCTATAGCTTCCGAGAGTATCAGGTATGATCTGTGCATTTACTATGTGATTCATTATTTCCCGTGCTACTATCTTTTCTAGTAGTTTACCGTAGACATTCTGCATTGTGATAATTCTATGGCTGCTGAGAAGTGCGGTCTTTTCCAGGTTTAGGAAGTGGCAGTAGGTAACTATGTAGCCAGTCTTCCATCAACTCAGCGTTCATTATGCTGGTGTTGAAATCACTCACCACATTCGTAATGACTGTGTCATCGAGCTGTTTTATATGGTGATACTGTACACCATCAGGACCCGAGGCAGTGTTTCTACTGGTTTCCTAAGTGCACACGTCTTCTTTGGATATGAGGTCGAAATATATGTCGCATTTTCTGTCGTTTTCCAGGATACGGTCTTTAATTTCTTGGCAGACAGCTTTAACGCTTGTAACTGTCTGAACAACATAACTCTCGATTAATGCATTTCCCTTTTTGGCATCGCTCTTTAGGTTTATCCTTGTCGAGCTGAGAGTTTTAGGAATTGGTTGGCTGGTACTTTTCCTACTCATTCTGCGATGTAAGGACCAAAACATCTGTAGTGTTTTGTCAGTGCCCACTCGTATAACAGAGGCCTCCCACACTGTGTCTTTGGCTTCTCTTGCCAAGCCCTTGAAGTTATTGATGGCTCTTTGCTTTTTCTCCTTAAAATTTTCCACCTCTTCATCACTCATTGTCCTTCTCTTTCATGCTATCCGCCATGACTTTGTCGCTCTTTTCTTTTCCAGCCATGCTGTCTCCACTGTCTCATTCCACCAGGGTGGTTGTTTAAAAGGTTGCGAGTTGTCTTTTGTTTCGCAATTTGGCGCAATATGTGTACAGGGCTAATTATTATCCGCCATTATTCTGTTAGGCTTCCCATGAGCATGTGACACAGCTGCAAATTGATCTTGTCTGAGGAAGCCTGTGACAAAGTACATGTGCTTTTACAGTAGTGGTTACCGTAACAGTTTGTTTTACACGATGTGCTTCTAAGCCCCTTGCAGAACCTTATTTATTCTCTTTTGTTCTTTGTCTCCTCAGCGACACACGGAAACCTCACATGGTCGCTCGGCTTTTCTTTTGCCATCTGTCAGTCGTCCGTAGAAAGTATCGTTGTCACGAGTATGGTCTGATGTCTGAGTTTAGACAGAGTATGAATGAGTTGTGTGAAAGTAGATGTAGATAGAGTCAATAATGTAGAATAGTGAGTGAGGTAGGACTTCTGGACGGAAGAAAGATATAATCAGTTATATAATGTCTTCTTCAAGCCACACTTGAGACAATGTTAAAGATGTCATGTACCTCATCCGTCCTCTCTGCTAAATAAGATAATCTATTACAGTAAGGACAACACAAGTAAACATCAAATGACAAGTAGAATAGAAGTAAATTCTGACCGCTTACAACATATAATTATATTTATTACATAAATATCCACAAAGGAAATAAAATAAATAATCTCACTAGCGCTATTAGGCTAGTGATTTTATATCACACCAAATTACAAGCAAGAACGCAGGCAATCCACTACTAACATGTAAATACCTAACCCAGACAATCTAACTAACATGGGTGGTCCCCAGTCCTCTAGTGAAGACGGCTGCCACTGCTTCGGTAAATAAATACAGGAAAATATATCTACTATGCTGGAGAAAAAAAAACCTAACTAAAGTTCTCCGGTAAGCCGCAGTATAGCCAACAGTTTCCCGTAAAAATTCCCAATCTTAGGGAATATTATACTCCTTCACTATATGGTCTATCTGGGGGGTTTGGGATGTCAGGTATTGGTAGTACCTCTGGTTAAGGAGCTGTCATGCCCTTTTCAGGACAGCTCGGCCACCTTTGGTCCAAACCTGGCATTCAGCTCTCACCTGTGGCTCCTCGTAGCTGTCAGCATGCGACAGCGGCCACCCCCCGGGAAACGGCTTTGACAGGCCGGCTAAACTAGGTGAGGGTAGCCGACTGGTTATAAACCTTCTGTGAGTTAGGGTCTGCCTACCCATGCATGCGAAGACTGGATTCGGTAGACTGCGCGGAAGAAACCAACTGTTGGTTCAACGGGCATGACGGCGATTACCAGCAACGCGCTGTGGAGCGTAAGGAGCATGGCGAGGCACGTAGAAAGCCATGGTCATCCACTGCACCTGACTTCATCTCCAGTCGTCTTGACTTGTCTTGCCACTGGATTAAGATGGACCCAGGCGAGAGAGTGAGGTCGACGAATTGTGCAACTCTTCCTCACTTTAAACCAAATCACTGCGCAAGTCACTCTTTCATCCACTCATCCACTCATCCATCCACTCACAACAAGTCCTGTGGCGATGGGCGAGCGGCGAAGCGGCAGGCGTGGGTTCGCTGGCAGTCGTAGTCGCAGACCTACACACAGGCGGCTCAGGCCATATGGTCGTCTTCCACTGATCGGAGCAGCAGTGGGATTCAGCAGCCCCCTGAGTGACTGAGCAGCCCTCTTTAGGAAAGCACTGCTCACCTCCATGGCATGAGGAAGGGGCTAGAAAAGGTGCCCTAAACATTGCCTGCTCCACCATTACCTAACCAGCTTACCGCGGTTGGTGGGTACCCTACTTCAGCGGGCGACACATAAGAAAAAGAAAGGACAGATTTTTCCCCCTTATTCTAGGCGCATGGAATGTGCGCACTCTACTCGACAAAGACTTTAACACAAACAGACCCGAGAGGCGAACTGCCCTGATTGGGAGAGAACTGGCCAGATACAACATTGACATAGCAGCACTGAGTGAAACTCGACTTGCAGGCGAGGGCCAACTTTGCGAAAAGGGTGCAGGTTATACATTCTATTGGAGCGGAAGAGGAACTGAAGAAAGACGAGAAGCAGGGGTTGGATTTGCAATCAAAACAGTAATTATTGGCAAGCTAGCGGAGCCCCCAAAGGGAATAAATGACCGACTCATGACGGTCAAGATCCCGCTGCTTTATGGAAGGAAACATGCCACCATCATTAGCGCGTATGCACCAACAATGACAAACCAGGATGACGTCAAGGATAAGTTTTACGAAGAACTACATGCAGTCATTGCATCAGTTCCTAAAGCAGATAAGCTTATTATTCTTGGTGACTTTAATGCAAGAGTAGGCTCAGATAACATCTCCTGGAATGGCACTATCGGAAAGTACGGCGTGGGTCGCTGTAACAGCAATGGACTTCTTCTCCTCCAGACTTGCGCAGAACATAACCTCCTTGTCACCAACACCATTTTTCGACTTCCTATCCGCAACAGGACCTCCTGGATGCACCCTCGCTCGAAGCATTGGCACCTAATTGACTATGTAATTGTTAGGAAGAAGGACAGGCAAGATGTCCGGGTGACCAAGTCCATGTGTGGTGCCGAATGCTGGACTGATCATCGCCTCATTGTGTCTAAACTTAAAATTCGTATCCAACCTGCCAGGCGCCCTCAGGGAAAGAAAACTCAAAAACGGCTGGATATTACCAAACTAAAGAAGACAAAAATTAAACAGTCATTCACTGACATCCTAGAAGACCATCTCAAATCTATCTCGTTAGACGGCCAAAGTGCGGAAACAAATTGGACAGCCCTAAGCGAGCAGATCTACAACACTGCTACAGAGGTCCTGGGTCCCGCCATCAAGAAACACAATGACTGGCTTGATGAGAACTCAGATGATATAAAGAAGATGTTGGCTGAGAAACACCATCTCCATAAAGCATATTTAAATGATCCAAAATCTACATCCAAGAAAGACGCTTTCAACAACATGCGTAGAATCGTCCAACATAAACTACGCCAGATGCGGGATTCATGGCTGAGTAATAAAGCAGATGAGCTCCAAGGCTTTGCTGACAGCCATGACTTGAAAATTTTTTACCATGCACTCAAAGCGGTCTATGGTCCAACATCATCAGGATCATTTCCCCTCCTTAATGCAGATGGAAAAACACTAATTACAGACAAGGAAAAAATCCTCCAACGCTGGGTCGAACACTTTAATAATATTCTGAACCAGCCATCATCTATTAACGATGAAGCCATCAACCGACTGCCCCAAATTCCTACAAATGAAGCACTAGATGATATACCGACTTTGGAGGAGACTCAAAAAGCGATTCGTCAACTTTCTAGTGGAAAGGCCCCCGGCTCCGATTCAATTCCTGTTGAGGTCTATAAAGATGGCGGTACAGTTCTGATAGAGAAACTTCACATGATCTTCCAGCAAATGTGGCAGAGTGAAACCATCCCACACAATCTCAAGGATGCGTCAATTATACATCTTTATAAACGTAAAGGTAATCACCAAGACTGTAACAATCATCGAGGCATCTCACTACTATCAATCGCTGGGAAGATATTTGCCAGAATCCTTCTTAATCGCCTTACGGCTCATCTTGACAAAGGTCTTCTACCTGAAAGTCAGTGTGGATTCCGGAAAGAACGTGGAACCACCGATATGGTGTTCGCTGCAAGACAGCTTCAAGAAAAATGCCAAGAACAGCACTGTGACCTGTACACAGCTTTCATCGACTTGACAAAGGCGTTCGACACGGTCAGTAGAGAGGGTCTATGGAAGATCATGGCAAAATACGGCTGCCCAAAGAAATTTATCTCAATAGTGCAGCAGCTGCATGATGGAATGCAGGCTAGAGTTCAGGAAAACGGTGAGCTATCGGAGCCTTTCCCAGTCTCAAATGGAGTTAAACAAGGGTGTGTACTTGCACCGACTCTTTTCAGTATCATGTTTTCTGCTATGCTGACTGATGCTTTCAGAGACGGGGACACAGGAATCGACATCAGATATCGTATTGATGGAAAATTGTTTAACCTTAGGAGGCTTCAAGCAAAAACCAAGGTCAAATCACACACCATCAGGGATCTTCTGTTTGCTGACGATTGTGCCCTCAGTGCTGGCTCAGAGGCTGATCTGCAGCGTAGCGTTGATAGATTCTCCGAAGCCTGCTCCAACTTTGGGCTTACCATCAACACGGGGAAAACAGAAATCATGTACCAACCAGCTCCTGGCACAATTTATACTGAGCCAGTCATCAAGGTAAATGGTGAGAAACTGAATGTTGTGAACAGGTTCACATACCTTGGTAGTACACTATCCCAGAACATCGTCATTGATGATGAGGTGAACACCAGGATCTCCAAAGCCAGCAGCACATTTGGCAGACTATACACCAACGTTTGGCATCGAAGTGGCATTAGTCTACAGACAAAGCTGAAGGTATACAGAGCTGCGGTGCTTCCAGTGCTGCTTTATGCATGTGAAACATGGACTGGATACAGGCGCCACGTAAAAAAGCTCAACCACTTCCATACAGTCTGTCTCAGGAAGATAATGAACATCAAATGGCAAGACAAGATCCCGGATACCGCCGTTCTTGACAGAGCTGGTATCCCTAGCATCGATACTATTCTGATGCAGTCACAGATTCGCTGGGCAGGTCATGTAGTCCGCATGCCAGACCATCGACTGCCAAAGATACTCTTTTATGGTGAGATGCAGAAGGGTAGACGCTCCCATGGTGGCCAGAAAAAGCGTTTCAAAGACACGCTTAAGGCTTCATTAAAAACCTTTGACATAAACCCTGACACATGGGAAGCTGCTGCGCAAGACCGAACTGCCTGGCGCACATCTCTTCGTAAAGGTGCAGTGGCATGCGAATCTTCCAGAAGAGCAGCAACGGAACAGCGGAGACAAGCTAGAAAAGATCGTGAAATAAAACCTTCACATGAAGCAAACATTCCCAGCCCACACTGTCCGAGATCCTTCCAGGCCCACATCGGGCTCATCAGTCACCTTCGTACTCATAGACTATCCTAATATCCTAATAATTGGATGAACAGAGTGGTCTTCATCACCTGTGATGGACGAACAACATGGTCTATCTGTAAGCTGTGGAAAGAAGAAAATCTATCCCAAAGGCCGCTAATGGTATTGCGGTAAATATTAAGGCTCTCCGCGTAGAGCACAATGCCCAATTGATGAATGACTAGTGCCCTAGGCGAGTGGTTAAAAGTATCAGGTGTGGGGTGATGAAGATAAGTCCCGATTGAGACTAGCTGATCAACTACCTTTGACTTGTATAAGGAAAACGAATACCAACGGGAAATATCAAATGACGCACTACCAGGTCAAAGCAGAGTTGTAATCAGGCGACTTCGCAGTGTCACAACAGGCAACCATTGCTATCTGACTTTCTGCACTGATGTGTAGGAATAGCGATCTACTATGGTAAGTGCTCAAGTAACTGGAGGGCAACGGAAGCAGATAGTATGTGCCTTAGTGATGGGTAATGCCGGAATCTAACAATATGTTGTCCAACTAAGGGATATTACGGGAGGCAGAGTACAAGGATGTCCCCTGAAAATAAAAAAGTACTCAATATCTTATTTATAACCCGCATCAGACACACCTTTTTATTTACTCACTCACCTTCCAATCAAAACAGCCTCTCCACTCTTTTCGCTCTGTGTCTTCTGGCTTTGTGTTGCCTATATCGGAATGCTTCTGAATAAAGTCCCACCCTCTTATCGATTAAAAATCTGTGCCGCTTGCATCGTGCCTGAAGCGGCTATTTATATCTTGAGGTCACGGCGTTTAGCCACATTATTACACACACACACACACAGAGTTTACAAGCCCGATAGAAATGTTTGAAAACACTTTAAGGTTTTACACTCATCCCAAGGAAATTAAAAGTGTCCCGATAGATAATTACTCACGTATGTAATAAAACCAGATAAGTTTAAAAAAATAGCAATGAGCTTATCCTCAGTATTTACAAAATAACAACACTCTTTACTGACCAAGTGAAAAATGGTGTAATATTATACACAGGCTCACACCTTCCGTCTTAAGAAAATCACCCTAAATAAACACTTAGTGATTTGTAATGGTTGCGCACTTAATAAAACTCAGAATTTCACTCTCACGGAAAAATGTATCTTACCAAAAAACAAATGTATATATAAACCATTCTGGAACAAAGAAATACAAATTACTATATCTGACAGAAGCAAAGCCAGAACAACACTTGAGACCACACGTTCACAGGAGGCAAAGATTCAGTACAATAAAGCATATGCCAGAGTAAAAATTACAGTTAAGAAGGTCAAAAAAGATAAATGGACAGAAACGTGCTCCCACTTAGATCTCAGACAGAATGGAAATAAAGCATGGGCATTAATAAATAATCTTTCTGGAGAAATTAGAAGGATGAATCCAAAGCCAGTGATAGACGGAAGGAAGACAATCGCTGAAGACCAAAAGGAAGCAGAACACTTCAACCATTTCTTTGCCTCTGTGAATAGAGCAGGTAAACTCACAGAGCTGGACAGGAAACAACTACACCAGTAAAAGAAACAAGAGAAAGCCTCAACGGTCAATGCTTCCCTATTCAAAGAAGAGTTCAGCATGAAGGAGTTTGAGCAAGCCCTGAAGAAATTAAAACCAAGAAAGTCCCCAGGGCCGGACAAGATCCATAATGAAATGCTACTCCACCTGGTCTCATCTGGGAGAGAAGCAATCCTCAAGCTGATCAATAAGACATGGAGATCAGGCAAACTTCCAAAAGCCTGAAGGAATGCACACGTTGTCCCCATTTTAAAAACCAACAAACCCCCAGATGAATCCAAAAGCTACCGTCCGATATCTTTAACATTATGCCTGGGCAAAATTGCTAAAAGAATGATAAACACGCGTCTCTATTGGTTTCTTGAGAGTTCCAGTATTCTATGTCATGAACAGGTAGTCTTGAGAACCAGCAGCTGCACAGAAGATCAGTTTTTCCGGTTGACGCAGAGAATTCATGATGGCTTCCAGAATAAGAAACATACTGTGGCCATCTTCTTTGACCTCCAGCAGGCCTATGATCGTGTATGGAGAAAAGACCTCCTGATGAAGATAATTGGCATGGGAATACATGGCAGGTTATACAACTGGATGAAATATTTTTTGATTGATCGAACAATCCAGACAAAGATAAACAATGCAATCTCATCTAAAGAAGTCTTAGAGGAGGGCTTACCACAAAGCTCATCATTAAGCTGCACTCTATTTCTCATCTATATCAATGCCTTAGCAGACCAGATCAAAGCCGAAAAAAGCTCTTTACGCTGATGACCTGGCAATATGGCAGAGTCATGAGAATGTTTAAAGTAGAGCTCAAAGACTAAACGGAGACCTTAGAAGACTGCATGAGTACTGCCAAGCATGGAAACTAAAGGTCAACTATACAAAGACAGTGTACACTATCTTTAGGAAAAACCATAAAGAAGCCAAGAAGAATATGAACCTGTGGCTAGACAAACAACAAGTGACAAAAGAAGAACATACCATGTATCTTGGAGTCACACTTGTTCGGCAGCGCAACCTCAAGAACCGTATTGAGAATACAAGGAACAAAGCACTGAGGCGATTACAACTATTGAAGAGGCTTGCTGGCACTACATGGGGATCAAACAAGGATACTTTGAGAGGCTTGTACCTTGGCTATGTCCGTTCTGTGATATAATTTACCAACTCACTGCTTACAACTTGCTCAAAAAACAAACCTAGAGTCTCTCGACAGAGTGCAAAGCAATGACCTTCGACTTATCAGTGGAGCTATGAGATCAATGCCAACTGCTGCATGTGAAATACACACAAATGTGGAACCCCCCAGTTTGCGGAGACATAAAGCTGCTTTAGAAATGTATGAAAGATGTAAGAGAATGAACCGAAACCACCCTAACAGGCACCTTGTAGAAAACTGAGGACACAAGAAAAGAATAAAGCACAAGTTAGTCTTACACCATGTCCATGAAATACAAGATAGATACCACCTCCCAGAAAGAAGACAAGATATACAGAAAGTAGTAGAGAATGTACCACCACATACCCACTTAAAAACACCAGAAGTACAGATGAAATTAGTACAGTAGATGGAACAACCAAACAGGCCGACCCAGTCAGTCTTATGAGTGCTTCACAAAGAACCATTGATGCCTACCCTGAAGAATAGTTACATGTCTATACTGATGGATCTGCATTTAAGGCCACCATCAAAGCAGGTTACGGAGTTTACATATGTTATCCAGACGGATCCTCCGACGAGCTGTTTGATGCATGCGGGGAGTTTTGCTCCAACTATGAAGCTGAAATCATTGCGCTGGAAACAGCTTATCACTTCATATAGCATCAGAATAGTTATGCAGTGAATCCCTGGCCACTCAAATACACCAGGTAATGACAGAGCAGACAGATTAGCAAAGAAAGGAACAAAACAAGAACAACCACTCACAGCAACAACTCTCCAAACAGCCAAAAAACTCATACGAACAACAAACAAAGAAACTTGGATGAACAGATGGGCCATGGGAAACACTGGAAGAGAGGTTTACAGACATATGGCTGGTCCTGATCCTAACGACAACATCCACCATCTTGCAAAGAGGGATCAGAGCACAATTTTTTGGCTCAGATTACAACATATACCACTCAACAGTCACTTGAACAGAATCCAACCACAACACCCTCCAGGGTGCCAGTTATGTAACTACCCTCACGAAACTGTTGACCACCAACTCTTTGAGTGCATAGGCACTCGATGATGTTAGAAAAATGCTCCTTCCTCCCAGGCCAGATAGGTGGAACACCTTGTACAGAGTGTGATAAAATTACATTGATACGTCGATAAAATTATTATTTATAAGTATAAAAGTCAAAATAATATAAGTAGAAACAATAATAGTATAGTTGTAACGCGTCGTCTTTCCCCCCGCCAGTCAACGCATTGATTTTAGCAAGACAGAACGTAGTGTATAAGGGTACTATGACCTTGGATTTATAGATAACAATTTTGACAGTATTAGCCTTATTTCGGACTAAAAAGAGGAGAGAGGCAAATGTATTTTTAGACTGATGACACAAGTGGTTGAAACACGCCAAATTGTAGGAAACGCGGGCAAATATTGTTGGCGGCAGATGGAAAAGAAAGCCACAACACTAAAATTTGTTAGTGCATTGAGTACGTAGTGGAACTGTATAACCACACACGCCTTACTGTCTGCAAATTGATACATTTATGACGTCACCAACTTGTTGTTGCTGCAGTTTGAACGACGCGCGAACGGTGAAGAAATGGCGTAATTTATATGATAGTGGAAATTGAAACTAACTCTGGAAAAAATATGGACTTCCTTATTAATAGTTAGCTAGTTTAAAAGCTTATCGTCTCCTGATAAATAATATGCTTTAAAATAGAAAATCCGACAGACAATAAGAAAGATATGGACAAAAGACGGTATTGGTTATGACAGACAGACCAACACATGCTCGTCTTTACTTTCACTAACGTTGATTTTTTGACGCGTCCTTGAAAAAGGCAGGAAAAGGGTACATGTATTCTATTGAAAGAGGGGTAGACAAGGGGAGAGAAATTATGGGATGGCTTAACTAAAAATATATTTTAGCAGTAGAAATCTAAGAATGAGTGAGGAGAAAACTTGTTAGGTCCAAAAATCAAGTCTGTTTTTGCTTTTATTTTCAAATTCAAAAGTAGTCGTTCGCTCATTGGCCAACGCCTTTTATAATATTGAAAAAATTCAAAGTCTCGACGCCAGCCGCCCTGAGAGGAGAGACATGTGAACAACACTGGTACACTTTGTAATGGATGAGCTGGGGTGGTCAATTAGATATGACCCAGATCTTTATTTCTTATGTATTATAATTTGTAGAAATAACAGTTTAGGTATGATATCAACAAGGAGGCATTATTTCATGTTACAGGGGTTTTATCTGGCACTAGCCCGGTGCCAGATGTCTGTGGAAAGCAGTTGAGAAGTCTTTTCATTTCCAGTAGTGACAGGGGTCTACAGAGTCCACCCTGTTACTTTTAGGACAGTATCAAAGTGATCGTTTTACAGCAAGAATACGGACAGTTCAAGTTGTGCCAGATAAGTAAAATATCTGGCACCCGACTTTTCATCAGCATCAAAGACTAGGCACCCCTGTGTAACATAATAAAAATATTCCCCAAAGAATAAAACATTGACAGTTGTGTATTAAAGAACTGGGGATGATTAAAGAATCCCAAACAGCCATCCAGTGTTAGAAACCAGTCAGGGGGAGAGCCCAAGCGCCGCTGGAGCAATAACAACAACAACAACAAATGTATATATATATATATATATTTAAGATGAAACACTGTAACGAAGAACTCTGTTCCATATAATTAAGTTAAAAACTCCTAGCGGCCTACACTACTGCATTAATTAAGTAAATGCGCTTACCAAATACAAGAATATCCTAAACACGCTACAACTGCTATTTGCTCTAGCGCAGAATATCACATTGTAAAGTAGCATACTTCTCTGGAGACAATGGTAAGGAATGTTAGGGGCACCTAGCATATATAGGTACATTTTGTAGCAGGTATATATATATATTATTAGTATTATTATATATATTATTATTAATATAAATTATCAGTGTGCGCGCTCTCCCTCCCTCTCTCTCTCTCACTCTCTCTCTCTCTCTCTCTCTCTCTCTCTCTCTCTCTATATATATATATATATATATATATATATATATATATATATATATATATGTATATATAGAGCGCACACTAATAATGTTGTTGTATAACGATTCTATGACTTCTTGAATAATCATCGATTGCTACAACCATACACAAGAGCTCACCAGCTTTGCTTGATCTGTTGTGCTGAACTAAGGACGTTTTACGTTACAACAGACACTTCTGATTTTACTGTACACCTTGTGTGTTGCAAGTTAATTAATAGCAACAACAATTTTTTTTAAAATTAACAACGTAATCTATGTTTCAACCCCTAAATCCCCGTTATTCTTCTTCAAGTACCATACCTAGTGGGGTAGGAAATCATGTCTCTCCACAACTTCTTGTCTCCAGTACAATTTATCAATTCTGCTGATGACCTCCTTTCATACCACGATGTCAAACTGTCCAGTATTTGCTCTCTTTGTCTTCCTCTATCTCTTGTTCCTTCAATCTTACCTGTTGTTAAGATATATTCCAGCCTTCCTGGTTTCATAATATGCTCAAAAAAGTGGATTGCTTATTTCTAACTTGTGAAATAAGTTTCCTTTGGGCATCGGCCTCTTTCAGGACACCCTCATTATTTTTGGCTGTCCATGGTATTTTTAACATTCTTCTGTAACACCACATCTCTGTGGCCTCTAGTGCTTTCCCTGCTTGTTTACTATCTGTCCATGACACACTCTCATATGTCAGGATTGGTTCTATATAACACTGAAGAACTCTTTTTCTTACTTGACAAACAGGTGTTGCATAAAATACTCTTAATTTTATAGAATGCTGTTTTTGCCTGAGATATTCTGCTCTTCACTTCTGAGATGCATCTTCCATCCGTTGTTATTAATGTTCCTAGGTATTTGAATGTTTTGACCCGTTTTAAAACTGTTCCATTTACATTGATAGTACTTTCTGGGGAAGCCCTTTGCTTTGAGACGATCATACACACCTTTTCCCATTCGAATAACACGGCTCTGGGTCATCAGCAACTAAACTCACGATAAACATTCATAGCCACTCTATTTCGTTCTGTGGGAAAAAGGGATGTTCAAATGTTCTGTCTTTTTACTATTAAGACTGTGGCCTTTATTTTCACTTTTTGTCACTATTGTATCAACCATTTCATGCAGCTCCTTTTCACTATTTGCTATTAAGACATCGGCGTATCTCAAGTTGTTTATATTATATCCACTAAATGATATTCATGGCATGTCAAATGATATTCCCGTTATTACTCTGTAAAAAAATCGGATGATTTAGAATTTGCTAACATCGTATAGATTCCGACAGATTTCGGATCCGGATTCCAACTGCAACATGACCCTTCTATCAAGTGTTCTTAAATGCAAATTAAAAAAAAAAAAAACCAGCACACACACAGACCACAGTATTTGTATTTATTACTTAAAAAAAATCTTTTCGTGTTTTTTAAGATAACATTTGTTTCATTGATCTAGATGATTACTGAAGTCTTGTGCGTTGCTCTGAGGATTTGATTAATGAATATCAGGTATCGTCTAATTTCGCACGATTCAGCCTTTTTCGGGTTTCTCGAAAAATGGCGGCTTGCACTGGAATTGTTGGCGTTTTTAGCCTTTAACATAGAACTATGGCCGCAGTTACATTGGTAGAGGAGTAATTTCTTGGGCTAAATAAGAATTGATAAGTATGAACATGAACATTCTTTAATACTTTTGTGTGGCTCATAAAGAAACGTTCAGTATCAAGGACCACGAGTCACCGGTTGAATAACCCTGATTTCTCAATAACCAGATATGACTGCTGCATTGTTCAGTCATTACCGTCTGTCAGTCACAAACATGTCATGCCCTTTACACTCTTGCTTAATAGTACATGTTCATTAAGCCTTGAGTGACTGGGATCAAGCGGTTTCAGATAGCCTGAGAACATCAGCCCTAGAAAAAAATTACTATCGCAGTCTCAAGTCCAGATTTTCCTAATGCAACCGTTATGAGCTTCAGCTGAAACAATGAGCACGCAGATTACAAATGTCTGTCTTCGGTGTATTTCTTGGGACAACTGATGTCTCAAAGGACAGCCAATGTAATCACATTTCAGGAAGAAAACAAGAAAGTTATAACATTCTGATAATTTGGAAAAGAACCCGAGCATCGATAACGGCGTAGCCTGGGTTATAAAAGAACTCTCTCTTGACCTATTAACAGAATCTAAATTGGCCAGCTGAGAGAAGCTGGAACCAGCTCATAATGAGGTTTATTTTCCTGTTAAATTTGTGTCAGGTATAGTTCTCTTGTTGTTTTGTCCTTACTTGTCAACGTGCAACACTTTTAACTAATGAGAAAATATTGGAGGGAATCAGCTACAATTTATTACATTTGGAAAGTAATAATGACAGAGTGAAGAAATGTTTAAGAGAAGAAATCAGAGAAGACGAAATGTAAAAATGAATGAAAAGTAGCAGAAAATAGGTAATCGTTGGAAAACTAAATACACTAGACAATGGGGGTGAAAATGTCTGTAATAATTTGCTATTGTTTTAAAGTATGACTTTGTTACCAGGCAGAGTTGGTACCACGTGATTGCCCGGTCTTCTGCATTTACTCACTGAGTGAAAGGCATTTTGGGTAAGCGCACCAGTATTAAGTTACCGGGTTCCGGGTTCAACAATTGGTAGCGAAACCCTTCAGCCTACCCAACTGTAAATGGGCACCTGACCCTTCTGTTAACGTAGAGAAAGCAAAGGCAGCGAGGACATGAACTGTACAACCCACCTTATAAAGCTGAGGCCTAGTATAGTGAATTATTTAACACTTCCCTTCCGTATAGCAGTATCTGCTAATGGACTACCTTATAAGGCCTGTACTAGTCAACCCCTTCAGTCATACCTGACTATGAGAATGTGCCCTTCAGGTGAAAACCCTGACTATGAGAATGTGCCCTTCTTTTTTTTTTTTTTTTTTTTTTTTTTTAACCAGCGGCACTTAGGCTTTCAGCCCTTCGGCCCAATGACATGTCATTGCGAGGCTGGGGAACCTGAGGACTTTCCTTCCAACCCGGTCAGGAGCTTCGCTCCTTCCCATCCACAGAGGGTTTATCACAGGAGCCGTTCAGGCTATTCAGTCAAATTTCCGGCCGTAAACATTTCTTCAAACGCCGACGCCCGGGTTTGAACCATGAACACCTGGTCGCCAGTACAACGCCGAAGCCATTACACCAGCGCGGCTCCCTAGAATGTGCCCTTCAGGTGACAACCCTCTCCTGTTTTTACCGGTGTATCTTTCGACGTGCTCTTTTCTCTTCTGATAATTGTTAGAGCCATTTCGGCCTGTATAATATTATTATAATCTAGATCCACATGACAAACGATAGAAACGGCCATCTTTAAAATGAGATTACGTGCCAACGGCAAGAAGGACACATGTTAAGTTTAAACAAAACATTACAGCTATTGCATGAGCTATATTTAAATGTTATGTTTAAGAATTATGTAACAATGATGAACAGAAGACACTGCCCATTCAAATAACACGGCTCTGGGAACGTCAACAACTAAACTCACGATAAACATCATAGCCACTCTATTTCGTTCTGTGGGAAAAATGGATGTTTAAATGTGATCTATCACTGATCTATTTTGGGTCGTCTTCTGCAGCTTCGCTCATGATAGTCTTTTGGCCTTGACTTCCTTGTTTACTGTCTTTCTCCAGGGTATCTTTAGCCTCCCTACTATTCTTTTTCCCTATGGGTTTAGGGAAAGAGTACGCTTGATTAATACTGGTAGATTCTTCCATATGAAGTGTCCGATCAATCTTCATTTTCTCACTTCTATTCCCGTGTTTGGTTCTATTTCACAAGACTGTATTTGTTTTTACATCTGACCATGTGACATGGAGGCTTCGACGGAAACATCTGTTGGTGAATTCTGGAGTTTGGACATGTTATCTTTAGTGACAATGTTGCGCTTCTCATCTATAGACCAGGATAGATTTTACGTACATGTGTGTAGATCAGAATAATTATATTGCTGTGGGATATAGCTGTAGAGTTCCATACTGGAATGCAAGAGAGCTGAAGGCAAGTCTGGCTTTAATTAAACTAGTCAACGACCAAAATGTACCAGAAATGAAAATAGCTGATCTTAACTAATTTTGGTGTGCTGAAAACGAAAATGACATTAAAAAATGTTGATTGGCTCTAGTTTTCAAGATATATGCTACTAGTTTATTTAATTACGGTCAATTTATATATATGACGCAACTGTTGTGGGCGATTGCATAATTTTTTCTAATGACCAATAAAAATGTAACTAAAAGTTGATGATGCAATCCTACCTATGATTACATCACCTTTGTGTATAAATATCTTATCTCTGATAAAATTTTGCCATTAGTTAGTGCATTTGTCCTTATCAAAAGTATCGTAGTTAGAAATGCCTAGGACAATGTGTGAACAGTGCTAATAATTTCTGTTATATATGTGGTGAGGTGACATTTGTATCACAAAAACGAAATATAACTAAAGTGATTAAGAAGGCGTACAGTTTGTATTTTTGCTGCAGAATAGGAGATCAAGATAAGAGCTGGGCGCCACACATATGCTGCAATACATGTGCAGCACATCTTAAACTGTGGTTGACTGGCAAAAGGCAAGCTATGCCTTTTGCAGTCCCAATGATTTGGATAGAGCCCACTGATCATCTCAACAATTGTTACTTTTGCATGGTCCCTCCAATTGGGAAAGGTATACCAAAGAAGAAAAAATGGACTCTGGAATATCCAAACATCCGCTCTGCAATACGTCCGGTACCACATGGCGATGACCTACCAGTTCCCAATGTGCCAGAATCATTTTCAGCTGCTTCCACTGATGAAGAAGAGGACATTGGTGGTCCTGAACCCTCAACTTCCAGCGACCCAGATTTTGAGCAAACTACATCCACTAAACCACACTTAATAACCCAAGGTGAACTGAATGATCTTGTAAGAGATCTGAATTTACCGAAGAACAAGGCGGAGCTTTTGGGTTCCAGATTGCAACAGTGGAATCTCCTGGCAGAAGATGTTACAATTTTTGTGTATAGGAACCGCCAGAAGCCGCTTATTACATTCTTTTTCAAAGAGGGTGACCTTTCTGCGTGCCACAACATTTCTGGTTTAATGGCAGCCCTCAAAATCAATTACATATCGGAAGAGTGGAGGCTTTTCATTGATTCATCCAAGACAAGTCTTAAAGCTGTTTTGTTGAATAATGGTAATGTGTTACTGTCAATTCCAGTTGGTCACGTAGTTCATATGAAAGAAACTTATGAAAACATTAAGCAGCTTTTGAAGTGTATAAACTACGATCATCATCATTGGTCACTTTGCGGTGACTTAAAAGTGGTCGCTCTTTTGCTTGGACTACAGGGTGGATACACCAAGTACTGTTGCTTTCTCTGTGAGTGGGATAGCCGTGCACGAAGTGACCATTACATCAGAAGACATTGGCCAATCAGGCAGTCATTGCAGCCTGGCAGTAAAACGTTGAGAACCCAGCACTTGTCGACACCAGCAAGATTTTGTTGCCACCCTTGCACATTAAGCTGGGTCTCATGAAAAACTTTGTCAAGGCAATGGAGAAAACAGATGAGGCTTTCAAATACCTCATCAGAAAATTTCCAAGACTGAGTGAAGCTAAAATAAGAGAGGGAGTATTTGTTGGTCCGCAAATTCGAAAACTTCTTCATGATGACGAGTTTCTTTGTGTGTTGCATGGCAAGGAAAAAGCAGCATGGCTAGCATTTAAGTCAGTGGTGGACAATTTTCTTGGAAACAACAGATCTGATAATTACAATGAAATTGTAGAAAATCTCCTTCTGAAGTATAAGAGTCTTGGCTGCAACATGTCTTTGAAAATTCATTTTCTGGATTCTCATCTGGATTTATTTACGCCAAACTGTGGAGCAGTCAGTGATGAGCACGGTGAACGATTTCACCAGGACATTGCTGCTATAGAGACAAGGTATAAAGGCAATTGGAGCCCTTCAATGCTTGCTGATTACTGTTGGACTGTGACAAGAGACACCTCATCGATTGACTACAAGAAGCAAGCAAAGAGAGCTCGAACAGCGACTGAATAATGACGGAATGGGTTCAAATGTGCCTTTTTAAAACATGATATGTGAACTTTAAATAATGTTTTTATTTTTTCTATCATTTTATCTTGAAATATCAATTAATTGAGTATGTAACCACAATTTTTATAATGCTAAAGTAGAAAGACTAGCTGCTCACCCGAGAGAATTAAACAAGCATACATTATTTGTATTACTGTAATGTAAATTCATCATTTAAAAAAAAAACCAGAGCCAATTGGTGAATTTCATTATGATATTTGAAATCAGCATGTCAAAATCAATAAGAAATGGTACATTTAATTTCTGGTACAAAAAAACTTTTGAAAATTTGTTGACTAGTGTTATCTTGTTAGGGACTTTGTTTCTTCTTGTTTGTCGAAGTTACTTCCCATGTTCAATCGTCTGATCATTGATCTCTAATTAACCTGTTTTCCTATTATTTATTGTCATTTCCATTGTTTTTTTTAAAAATATTAATGCGTAGCCCTGTTCCTGTTAGTCGTTTTATCTTTTCCTGTATGACTCGTTGTTTATGTGATAGACGATACAGTCATTGTCAAAACCAAGACCTCCTTAAGTGTCAAATTTGTCAAATGTCCATTGAATGTCTGTTTTCTTTCCTTCTGTTGTCTGTCTTATTACCCGGCCCACGACCCCGAGGAAGATCGCTGATGACAGCAGACATAATTTTTTGACCCCACTATATAAAGTAAAAGGTTATGAGAGTTTGCCTTAGTGGACTATTCTGCAGGTGGCGTGTTGATAAAGGCTTGAGTGACTACAGAAGGTCATAAACATTCGACTGTGTTGCAGTATTTGCCATACGGCTGTTCGGTATATGCTATAAAATAAGGGACTTAACCTGTGGTCCACAGACCCCTTGGGGGTCCATAAATGGGTTCTAGGGTGCTAATAGCCTTCATCAGACAATCACAGGGTCCATAGACTTCATCAGACAATCACAGGGTCCACAGAATTCATCGAACAATCACAGGGTCCATAGCCTTCATCGGACAATCACAGGGTTTATAGACTTCATCAGACAATCACAGGGTCCATAGACTTCATCAGACAATCACAGGGTCCATAGCCTTCATCGGACAATCACAGGGTCCATAGACTTCATCAGACAATCACAGGGTCCATAGAATTCATCGGACAATCACAGGGTCCATAGACTTCATCGGACAATCACAGGGTCCATAGACTTCATCAGACAATCACAGGGTTCATAGACTTCATCGGACAATCACAGGGTCCATAGAATTCATCAGACAATCACAGGGTCCATAGACTTCATCAGACAATCACATGGTCCATAGACTTCATCAGACAATCACAGGGTCCACAGAATTCATCAGACAATGACAGGGTCCATAGAATTCATCGGACAATCAAGGGTCCATAGACTTCATCAGACAATCACATGGTCCATATACTTCATCAGACAATCGCATGGTCCATAGATTTCATCGGACAATCACAGGGTCCATAGACTTCATCGGACAATCACAGGGTCCATAGACTTCATCGGACAATCACAGGGTCCACAGTATTCACCAGACAATCACAGGGTCCATATCAGACAATCACAGGGTCCATAGACTTCATCGGACAATCACGGGGTACATAGACTTCATCAAACAATCACAGGGTCCATAGACTTCATCGGACAATCACAGGGTCCATAGACTTCTTCGGACAATCACAGGGTCCATAGCCTTCATCAGACAATCACAGGGTCGATAGCCTTCATCAGACAATCACAGGGTCGATAGGCTTCATCAGACAATCGCAGGGTCCATAGCCTTCATCAGACAATCACAGGGTCCATAGACTTCATCAGACAATCACAGGGTCCACAGACTTCAGACAATCACAGGGTCCATAGACTTCATCAGACAATCACAGGGTCCATAGACTTCATCGGACAATCATAAGGTCCATAAACTTCATCGGACAATCACAGGGTCCATAGACTTCATCGGACAATTACAGGGTCCATAGACTTCCTCGGACAATCACAGGGTCCATAGACTTCATCGGACAATCATAGTAATCATCGGACAATCACAGGGTCCATAGACTTCATCGGACAATCACAGGGTCCATAGACTTCATCGGACAATCACAGGGTCCATAGACTTCATCGGACTATCACAGGGTCCATAGAATTCATCAGACAATCACAGGGTTCATAGAATTCATCAGACAATCACACGGTTCATAGAATTCATCAGACAATCACAGGGTCCATAGAATTCATCGGACAATCACAGGATTCATAGAATTCATCAGACAATCACAGGGTCCATAGAATTCATCCGACAATCACAGGGTCCATAGACTTCATGGACAATCACAGGGTCCATAGACTTCATCAGACAATCACAGGGTCCATAGACTTTATCGGACAATCACAGGGTCCATAGACTTCATCAGACATTCACAGGGTCCATAGAATTCATTAGACAATTACAGGGTCCATAGAATTAATCAGACAATCACAGGGTTCATAGAATTCATCAGACAATCACAGGGTCCATAGATATCATCAGACAATCAAAGGGTCCACAGTATTCATCAGACAGTCACAGGGTCTATAGACTTCATCAGACAATCACAGGGTCTATAGACTTCATCGGACAATCACAGGGTCCATAGACTTCATCAAACAATCACAGGGTCCATAGACTTCATCGGACAATCACAGGGTCCATAGACTTCATCAGACAATCACAGGGTCCATAGAATTCATCCGACAATCACAGGGTCCATAGACTTCATCGGACAATCATAGGGTCCATAGACTTCATCAGACAATCACAGGGTCCATAGACTTTATCGGACAATCACAGGGTCCATAGAATTCATCAGACAATCACAGGGTTCATAGAATTCATCAGACAATCACAGGGTCCATAGTCTTCATCGGACAATAACAGGGTCCATAGACGTCATCGGACAATCACAGTTTCCATAGACTTCATCGGACAATCACAGGGTCCATAGAATTCATCAGACAATCACTGGGCCCATAGAATTCATCAGACAATCACAGGGTCCATAGAATTCATCAGACAATCACAGGGTCCATAGACTTCATCGGACAATCACAGAGTCCATAGACTTCATCAAACAATCACAGGGTTCATAGAATTCATCAAACAATCACAGGGTTCATAGAATTCATCGGACAATCACAGGGTCCATAGACTTCATCGGACAATCACAGGGTCCATAGACTTCATCGGACAATCACAGGGTCCATGGACTTCATCGGACAATCACAGGGTCCATAGACTTCATCACACAATCACAGGGTCCATAGAATTCATCAGACAATCACAGGGTCCATAGAATTCATCAGACAATCACAGGGTCCATAGACTTCATCAGACAATCACAGGGTCCATAGACTTCATCGGACAATCACAGATTCCATAGACTTCATCAAACAATCACAGGGTCCATAGACTTCATCGGACAATCACAGGGTCCATAGACTTCATCGGACAATCACAGGGTCCATAGACCATCGGACAATCACAGGGTCCATAGACTTCATCAGACAATCAAAGGGGTCCATAGACTTCATCGGACAATCACAGGGTCCATAGACTTCATCAGACAATCACAGGGTCTATAGACTTCATCAGACAATCAAAGGGGTCCATAGACTTCATCGGACAATTACAGGGTCCATAGACTTCATCGGACAAATCAAATGTGTCCATGCCACACAAAAAAGACTAAGAAACACTGCTACAACATGTATTCTTCGAGTTCACACAGCTGTGCACATAGATGTGTAGGAGATGTATTATGATTATTAGTGTTGTTATATTGATTGCTATATCAGAGACACATTTTCAATCCAACCTGAAAGTATGGAAGGAAGAACTGGAGAAGAGAGGGATGTTCATAAGCAGCTCTAAAACAAAAACCATGGTGATATCACGAGAAGATAGAAGGCATCAGATTAAACTGGTAGAACAGATCCTGGAGCAGGTCAACCACTTTAAATATCTCAGAGCAGTCTTAGACCGGAAGGGAGGCATCAAAGAAGAGTTGGCTACCAGAAGAGCAGCAGCTGGGAGACTTTTTTCAGGCCATAAATCGATAATTCCTCAGCAAAAGAGAAGTTGGTAAGAAGACGAAGATGGCTGTATACCGCTCCACCCATGTCCCAGTCTTGACGTATGGATGCGAGTCATAGCCAATGACTACAGCCCACAAAAGCCAGATCCAAACCTCAGAAATGAGGTATCTGAGGAAGTTAGTTGAAGTAACAAGAAGAAACATGGTCCGCAACCAGAGGATACGTCAAGGCCTAAAAACCCAACCACTGCAGACCCAAGTAGAACAGTCCCAACTAAAATAGTTTGGCCGTTGTCTGCAGAATGGGAGAAGATCAGCTATCATGACAAGCATGGAAAACTAAGAGCCAGGGATCCAGACCTCCAGGACGACCCAGAGTCCACTGGGAGGACAACATTAGACAATCTTTGAAGGACCGAGGACTAGAATGGAACCAGGCCAGGAGGAAGACAGCCGATAGGATAGTATGGCGCTCTCTCTTCCAAACCTCTACACCTCACGGTAGAAGAGGAACGACTAAGTAAGTAAGTGTTGTTATATGATCTGTACAAGATGTTCTTGTTCAAAATCCTTCCTTTGTCATCCCTACATTTTTAATCTGTGACTTCTTTTATACTTCATACGATCTAGCATCACGTTCATGAAAGTGTTTCCGGTCATGGCTAAGAGTGTTATGTCTCGCCTGCTGAGGCATACAGTCAAGTTGTGTTTCTTGGGTAGTTTAATAATATGCCCTTCCTTCCAGATCTTGGGAATAACTCAGACAGCGGTATTTAATCCCTCAGCTAACCAGACGTTGTTTTTAGGATGTTTCCTCTACGCGATGTTTTCTCTGAGGTTAACCCAACCGCGTACTACCCTGGAAAACCAAAAGGATTGTTTTCTTAACAGTTGTCCAGAGGTACCTTTCCCTGCTCACCAAGAACTGTTTTCTCTCTTGCTAATACAATGGTATCCCCCTGCCCTGCTCTCAAAACTGGAACTTCTCACATGTTACTGAATGAACACTATAATTTTGCATCAATAATTATTTCATTCATATTTTGTTTCTTCCTATCTAAATCTGGTTTTGTTTTGCCTTATTACATAGATTAACACGTTATCGCCTCAACATGCAAATATACCGTTATCTGAACATTGGAATGAACGTAGTTCACAAAGATGTAATTTTATCAATATTATGCTAGCACCTGTTATCTTTATCTAAAACGAGGACGCTTTTATCTTGGAAAAAAAATAAACTGTCGTGCACATGTCATGTGTTACTATTCCAAATATTCCCTCTATGTAAACACCAACATCAGATTCCATTGAAGTTCTTGCTCGGTCCAAACCTGGCCAAGTCTATGTTACAAGCTCCAGTTTCACTTCGTTATCCAGACTTAATTTGATCCAGGAATCTTGACCCATCGTGTTTATTAGTACATGATTATGCTCGTCAGAAACATCAGGGCGCGAAAAAGAAAAGGCGAAGAAACAGCAGTGCTCCACATCATAGGATGGTCATGCTTACAGGATGTAATTTCAATCAAAACTTCCGGCCTTCGCTCTAATGTTTATACGCAGGGCGCTATTCTTCCCACTCCTCCATCCTGACTGTCCTGGTTGGCCCACGCACACCAACGCGAGATACGATCAGACAGAAAACATTATCTACCACAGTTCACAGCTACATCTACAGTATCATTCATCTCCTGGTCTTATCTCGCTTCAGCAGCAAGACGTGTTTTCAGACTGTAAGTTCACCGCATCGCTGTTTTATTTATAAATATTTTTACCCTGCACTAGTCTGCTCAGCTATCTCAAGGAACTTTACCTTCCTGGAACAGTGGACGCAAGAGGCACAGGCAGAAGAAGAAAAGAACAAAGAAGGAACTGAGTGAGAAAGAGGAGTGACCAGTATATTTAAAGAAAACGAGGAAAGACTACACTTGAGTGCAGTGGCGTAGAGTGCATATACACGCTGGAAGCACCGTTCGTCGAAACTCTTCCTTAAACTTGTTCTTCTTCCTCAAGTACCGTACTATGCCATCTGATTATGCGATCACATATGTCCGCAACCTCCTGTCCCCAGAGTTATTTATAAATAATATTCTTCACATCTTTCAATGCCACGTGTTGAATAGTACATAGTTGTCTCCTGCTTTTGTCCTCGGAATGTTGAATAGTCCAGCATCGTCTTCTGTTTTTGTCCTCGGAATGTTGAATAGTCCAGTATCGTCTTCTTTTTTTTGTCCTCGGAATGTTGAATAGTCTATTATCGTCTTCTGTTTTTGTCCTCGGAATGTTCAATAGTCCAGTATCGTCTTCTGTTTTTGTCCTCGGAATGTTGAATAGTCCAGTATCGTCTTCTGTTTTTTTCCTCGGAATGTTGAATAGTCCAGTATCGTCTTCTGTTTTTGTCATCGGAATGTTGAATAGTCTAGTATCGTCTTCTGTTTTTGTCCTCGGAATGTTGAATAGTCCAGTATCGTCTTCTGTTTCTTTCCTCGGAATGTTGAATAGTCCAGTATCGTCTTCTGTTTTTGTACTCGGAATGTTGAATAGTCCAGTATCGTCTTCTGTTTTTGTCCTCGGAATGATACATGGTCCAGAATCGTCTACTATTTTTCGTCCTCTGCCTCTTTTTCCTTCAGTCTTTCTTATTGTACCAATAGAATCCAGCATTCCTGTGGTCACCACATGTCCAAATAAAATGGATTACTTTCTTCTAATTCCCTATTTACTAATTGTCTAAGTGAAACCTCCTGTAACGAACAATGAAAACATCCTTGCAGGTATTCGAAAAAATACGGAAAAGATTGCACCGTGAAAGCAAAATTCAACACCTATTCAATGAACGCGTAGGCCTTTCAGTTTTTCTTGATGCTTTTCCCACTGACCATAACGCCTGATATTTCTGACTACAAAGATCCGATGACGTTTAAATTGAATGGAAAGGATTAAAATGAGCACAAGGAATCGGTGACGTCATCAGGACATGCAGCAGAAAGTGCACAACATAATTATTTGCCCGTCAGATTTTGGCGGGTTACTTGCTCGTGTGTCTCGCGCTTTCATCACGCACGAGCTGCATTCAGGACATTCAATAACTGTTTTTAGCTGTCTATAGTACCGTATACTTAACAGTCTTCTGTAAAACCACATGTTTGTCGCCTCAAGGGATCTTCTTGCTTGTTTAATTTGACTGACTTCTGCATGTCAAGATTAGCTCTACGTTATGTCCCCTGTTCTATCCTTATAGAGCTATCACTACAGCGGGTCCCTTATAGCAGTGGTTCCTAAACGGTGTAGCGCGAGAGGATGGCCGGAAGATTCAAGGACAGTAAAGGTTTTAGAGAGATTTTCAAAACAATTCATATGTCAAAAATAAATGTGACGGTCATTTTCTTTATTTGACTTATTTTGCTAACTATGAAATTATATGGAAAATATTTGTATTGAAACCTATAGAATGTTTCAGAATTTTTCAGATTTTAATTCAGTAATTTAATTGATCTTATATCGGATAGAGACAGTTTATCACGATATATTGTTATGAACAGGGATGTTCGGGTATGACAAATCTCAAGAACCTGAAAAGAGAAAGGTTTATTTGTGGTGATGAGAAGATGAGAGTTTGTTTGTCTCATATAAGACATAATATAAATGAGATTACCCTACAAGCTCACACCTCTCATTGACTTTGTATATTTTACGAATGAATCGTGGCTTTTTTTTTTTTTTTGGTAGCTGTATTGTTTTTTTTCCAAGATAAAAGCGTATTGTTTCTGGATGCCTCATGATCATATTATAAAGTTGTTGTGTTTTGTGTTATGAATAAAGCACTGCTAGGAGTTGATTTTTTTGATGTAGGTATTTCTTATGAAGATAAAAATTAAGATTGGCACGAGCCAAATTTTCATTCAGAAAATGTTTCCCAGAGAAACAAGTTTGGGAACTACTACCTTAAAGGAAGCCTACAGCAAAGCTTTCATGTGCTTTTGTTGTGGTGGTTTCTGTAGCAAGTAGCTTTTGTTGTGGTGGTTTCTGTAGCAAGTAGCTTTTGTTGTGGTGGTTTCTGTAGCAAGTAGCTTTTGTTGTGGTGGTTTCTGTAGCAAGTAGCTTTTGTTGTGGTGGTTTCTGTAGCAAGTAGCTTTTTGTTTGTGGTTGGTTTCTGTAGCAAGTAGCTTTTGTTGTTGGTTGTAGCAAGTAGCTTTTGTTGTGGTGGTTTCTGTAGCAAGTAGCTTTTGTTGTGGTGATTTCTGTAGCAAGTAGCTTTTGTTGTGGTGGTTTCTGTAGCAAGTAGCTTTTGTTGTGGTGATTTCTGTAGCAAGTAGCTTTTGTTGTGGTGATTTCTGTAGCAAGTAGCTTTTGTTGTGGTGGTTTCTGTAGCAAGTAACTTTTGTTGTGGTGATTTCTGTAGCAAGTAGCTTTTGTTGTGGTGGTTTCTGTAGCAAGTAGCTTTGTTGTGGTGGTTTCTGTAGCAAGTAGCTTTTGTTGTGGTGGTTTCTGTAGCAAGTATTTTTTGTTGTGGTGATTTCTGTAGCAAGAAGCTTTTGTTGTGGTGATTTCTGTAGCAAGTAGCTTTTGTTGTGGTGGTTTCTGTAGCAAGTAGCTTTTGTTGTGGTGATTTCTGTAGCAAGAAGCTTTTGTTGTGGTGATTTCTGTAGCAAGTAGCTTTTGTTGTGGTGGTTTCTGTAGCAAGTAGCTTTTGTTGTGGTGATTTCTGTAGCAAGAAGCTTTTGTTGTGGTGATTTCTGTAGCAAGTAGCTTTTGTTGTGGTGGTTTCTGTAGCAAGTAGCTTTTGTTGTGGTGATTTCTGTAGCAAGTAGCTTTACATGACAAGGCTGTCAGCCCCTTCCACAACTTCATATTAGTATCTCCACTTACGACTTGCATGACGGAGCAGTAGTCCAAGTCGTTGTCTCCTCAGAAATACACGATACATAGGATCTATATAAGACCGAAGAGTTGTCTCTTCCACTGACCAGTAATTGCTGCATACAACAAGTTTCATTGTTATGGAATGCTGCATTTTCCTAGGCTGTTGCTGCTCTTCGCCTGAGAGATACATTTTGCATCTGATGCTGTTAATGGCCCAGGTATTTAAATTTACCGACTTATTTCAAAACTGTCTCATTCAATTTGAATGTGGTAATTAGAATGTCACGTTTTCTTTCTTTTTTTTTTTTTTTTTGAAGATTACCATATCTGATACTTTTGTATTAATTATTTCCTGTAGCTCTTTCACTTGCTGCTGTATCGTCAGCGTATCTCAAATTGTTTATTATTTCTACCAACTGATATCCCTGGTATATCTTCTACGGATCTCATTATATTTTTACTGTACATAGAGACCAGTTCACGTGGCAGCACACATCCCTGCCTAACACACTGATTATTTCATCAGCTGAGACTTTGCTATGAGAGTACCAGTGTCCTTTTCTTATTTCCACGGAGTATCGGATTTAAATATGTAGCACTAATAACGATAACTGTGGAAAGGTAGTTGTCTGTCAATCTCATTGATTTCATTCTTTTATAGAGTTTCCTTGGTGATTCTCTGTTAATGTCTTGTGTTTGCTCCCCGTATTTCCACCATCCTTGCTCATCTTATTTCCCTACTGATCGCTTGCAATAATTTCTTGCTAGGCGGTAACTAATGTGGCCTTCTTTCTTTAAGCGTGTGCAGATTTAGCAGAGGTTCTCGTCTGCCTGACTGCTCTTTGACCTCGTTGTTTTACTAGTCATGTACATGTTTTCTTGGCCTGCTCTGCTTCTCATATCCCACAATTTGTTTCTTCAAGCAATTCTAACTGATATCTTCACATTGTTATATTCTCCCGTTATGATTAAACATTGTTATATTCTCCCGTTATGATTAAACATTGTTATATTCTCCCGTTGTGATTAAACATTGTTATATTCTCCCGTTATGATTAAACATTGTTATATTCTCCCGTTATGATTAAACACTGCACAATCAGAGCGTTTTGAAAACAGAATACTTGAAAGAATAATAGACATTAATTGGAATGATAATATCACCATGCACAACGAATTGCTACAGAAACCACTGATGTAAAATTTTATTAATGCATCGTACAGGCTTCCTGCAAAGAGAACCAGATGTAGTGAGGGGGGGGGGAGGGGGGTCTCTGTGACAGTATTGCCTCCCCTGCTGCGCAGTAGTAGTCCAACAATGGCCAACCTTAGAGAATACAAATGAGAGTCTTCAGTTGTATCAACCTTCGCTCACGATCACTCTTGACAGAGGTAAAAATAGAAGAATAATGCTTCTATTTAAGGGAACCTCACAACATTTTAAAGAAAAGCAAGCTCAAAAAACTGAGATCGTCTAAGCTGTCATGAACTTATTATTCTCTCGCCCATTCTGTGAGAAAATATTGACTCGTGTTTCTGAGCACCCAGCTGAAGATGACTCCGCAATTATTAATTTTATAGCTCTCTATCTTTAAGTATTTAAAATATTATGATTCATATGGGTGCAGATACACAATTCACTCATGGGCAGTTATTGTGTCAGACTCTCAGTCCATGCTTTGGAAGATCCAAAATGGATGGCTACTGTTAAGTGAAAGATTTCATACTGTTCTGTTGATCACTTCTGGATTCTGTTTAGGTTGATATTTGCTCTATGAAGTGATTTTCGACAATTTCTTTCTCTAATGTTTGTACTAATTTTTGGACGTAAGTTTCCATATTTTGATTCATGTTATCAACAGAAAAATCTGGTTAGTTGTATTTTTATACTCGTACTTTGAGAATGAAATCGAATTCTAACTCCCAAACACGGAAAACTGGCAAATACTGAATGTCATCAAGCATGAATTATAAAACTTCTCACAAAGGTGTCCAAGACCATATAATTTCAAACGACTCTCACTTTTATTTAACATCTACAAATTATATGTAGTAAAGCATTGCTCTTCTCATTTTTCATATTACAACATGGATAGTTGATCCCTCAAACATCATTGCTTCACGATACTTCAGATTCCGATAATGTTTATTCATAATCTTGAACCATCAGTTCAATGTTCCTTTTTTTTCTCCACATTTTTAATATGTCCGCTTATTTTATTATTCTTTAGCCCTGTACCGACATTCATAAGTTATCCGCATTAATCCCTTGTATGCTTCTGTCCGCATGCTGCTGTCATTTACTGACATTTATAATTTCTCGACACCATTTAACTATAGTCGATACTATTAGAAGGTAATACAAACCTGGTGAAATATTCACACACAATTCTGGCAATTATGCCGATTCCATATTCAGAAATTTAATATCCTTATGAAATACAATTTTAACATATATCCTCGTAACGTTACTTATATTTTGGAGTCAATCTCGACTGATACACATTGTATATCTGTATCATTCTTTACACTTTCAAAAGTGGACCCTGCCACACTGGCGAACACCAACGGAATCCTCTTTTCTTCACGTATCCACCGTCACTATCCGGTCATCATTAGCTACCGTGCTTTGTCATACAGTTAGCGTTTATGTGAGACACTTCATGGTGCGAATCAATCATTCTAAGTATAACTTTATTAAGGTTGCCTCGCCCAATGATGTGCACTCAACATTTGCGTCATGAATGGAAAACCTTTAACATCCTCAAATCTTCAGGAACTGGTGTGGACCTGAGGTTCTGGTCATGCAGGGTTACGCGGCAATGAAAGAACTGATAACTAGCTTCAAGAGCACCTATAGTGGGTGCGTTGGATATGGATAAGGGAGAGATACCGAAGACAATTAATGATGGCCTGTTAGAGAATGACATTGCAATCGATGAATCATCTTGACTGAGATTGCTGGAGTTTGGCATTAGGCGTGGGACTGGCAGGAATGAACGTATGAGAGGATGCATCCGGCTATGTACAATCAGCGCGCAACAGGAACTGTTAGCATTTATACCCTTCGACATTTTCTGAGTTAGACTGAGCACCTATGGGTTTGCAATGATATCGATTCTGAACAACGATAACAATAACAATCCAACTATTGCTTTAAAGTTACAGATAAACAGGTGTATAATAACTTATGGGTTACCAATGTAAAATAAAGAAAGTTGTTTATAAAAATGAAGCGATGATATTGATCATCATCGGATGATTTAAACTGTGGTGGAACTTATGAAAAAGTTGGAAATGTCCATGGGTTGCGCTGTTATGCTACTTAGCTTCCAGTGGGCGTCGGTTTGGAGTCTGCTTCAACCGCTGTTGGTTCTCATAGGTGCCTTGGATTGTACTTCTCTTCAGTAGTTACATATTGTGGCAGCAGCACATCTCTTGCACAAGGCCGAGGTTATTGCTTAGAGTGTCAACTCAAGCATCTTCAAGACCCGTCTGATGTTGGTGTCTCGCGTCGACTGCTGGCAACCTGTACCACAACCCAGATTCTTTTTCAGTCCAGCACATACCTTTTGCACAGGAAACGTCCGAACATAGTCGGGCAACCGCTTTAAGGTGTCATCTATTTCAGGTGTGTTAGATGTCTAACTGCGTGCACTTGAAGTAAGATCCTATGACTTACGGTGCAAAGTCATGTCTCTGGGGTTACTCTCTTCTAATCTGAGAATTCACGTCCAGTCCTATGGCATGTCCTATATTTGGGTCCTAATATTCCGTGTTCCTTGCTGTCTATGTTTCCTTCTTAATGAAATTGGATATCAGTGACGTAGCTTACTACGTTGTAGAATGTAGCAAATTGTTTGTTTACACACCCATGTTACTACTTGGAGGAGAAGTCCAATCAGGAGCAGTCTATCTTAGCATCTCAAATGCCAGACCAACTGCAAATAAGTGTCTGATTGTAGTGAGGTCTATTCCCTCACTACTTCCTTTCATGTAGAACATTATTACATGACAATATAAGATCCTGTCCTTTTCATGTGATTTTCAAACTCCATAACCAAACAAGGTCTTGCTTCGTCCGTTTAGCATGTCATGCTTACAAACTCACTACTTCGTAAATATAACATTAAAATCTCCTCCAAGATGTTACTTTCTTGTACTTGTTTACCACAACAAAATCCATCTGCCGGAAGTATTACATCAACTTCCGAGTCTTAATCTTTACCAAGATTGTCATCAACCGTGTATTTGGGCACGTCATTTTTGCAAGCTAGCGCCTTATCATGTGACAACATGGTTTCGTGTATCTTCCCCAGACAAAAAGTCTGGGTTAATATTAAGAATTCGCTCAGTGTAGACTCTTACTTCGTCTGGAGCTAGCTATAAGTGAAAGTCAATGTGGCACGTTCGCTCCTTCGCTACGAGTCGCCGATAACAGAGGATAAAATAACCAGGAGAGAGGGGTGAGTGAGAGGTTGACAAGATGTGACAGGAAAACCGTGAACGATGAAAGCGAAAACAATGAATATTGCAAGAATTAGCACGTAAAAGGGATGGCTAAGTAATAATGCCGGAGAAGAGTGAAGACCAGAAAAAAAAGAACGAACGTATTTCATAACAAGCTCCATACTCTTAGGGAATGAAAAAGAAAATGATGGTGATGTGATTGTAACGAATGATATTAGTACCAACGAATGAAAAACTAAAGAAAAAATCAAAGTAAGGAAATAAACTACCAATGCGGATCAACACTGATATTCAACATTATGAGATAGAATGCACCTTTAGCGGCTGGTATATGTCGAACGAGTGAATGCGAACAGGGAGATAAGAAATGCGTACACTGAACACATTCAAACGTGAGAAAATAAAGAAGAAAGTGTACTCGAAGCATAGAAATATACCGAAATAGTTAGAAAGTATAACCTGGGAAGACCGTAATGTCATGCGTATGTTATACTAATTCAGGCAACAAGACGATTGGGGTGTTTCAGTAGAAAATGACTAAACAACACAGCAATAAATCTGAAAGAGTTGGGAATTATCAACTGTAGACAGACTATCAGCGTCCGATTGGCAGTGTAGTTAAAGCCTTGCCACTATCGGCAAAGTTACCGGGGTTTTTAGATTCGTGCTACAGTCTACCCAGCCATAAATGGGTACCTGACTTTTCTCTTAAGTTAGGGAAGACCTATTACGTAAGGAAAGGTACTAGTCACCCAGACCTCCATTATGCTGAGGTCTAGTTTAGTGAATTCTCTAACGCTCCACTACGGCATTATCTGCTATGGGATTACCTATCTAGACAAGATTATCAAGTACAAAGAGTAGGAATGGACGCAGATGATATTATTTGACCGGAAGTGCTGGGTAAGCTGAAGATGACAGAAATCCTGCTCAAGGGGATTGAAAATTAATTCCTATTTATTTACACGCTTTTCTGTAACTTGTCTTGTATGTCACTTTCAAATCTTGCAATCGATTTTTCAATCACTTCCAGATGAGCGATAGCTCTGAAACGTGGCATAGTTGTGTATTCCCGATGACAATACAATAATCAGTCATAACAATAATAAAATGAATAACATTAAAAATAATAATAAAAAAATATAAAATGAGCTCAACTTTCATTATAATTTTTCTTTTCGTTCCTTACGGAGTTCACTATTTTGTATGCAACGTCACCAAGTTATGTGATCTTCACAATTTTGTGTACGATTTGTATGCAACGTCACCAAGATATGTGATAGCCGTTTGCGGCCTTAAAAAATCCCACATCATCTGGGGATCGAACCATAGACCACTGAGCTAGGAAGCCAGTGCACTAACGACTATGCTACCGCGGCTCCCAGTTATATCAGGAGTTAGTTAAATCTGGAAATTTCTCGGTGAAATAAAATAACAAGGTAACAGGAATAGTGTAGACACAAACATGAAGCTCTATGACGTAATATGATGCACAAGATTCATCGATAAAGATTCATTTTGGGAACCTCTTGGAGGCTCGGTATTCCATTGGAGGCTGAGAAGAGAGACAACCTTGAGGAAGGGGAGCAAAACATGATTCATGCATTTAAAACAAAATAAACTGCACTTCATGACCCTCTTCTGATGTAATTTTCTTGTAGCGGAAAAAATGAAGTGGTATTAGACATTGCTAGGAGTTTAGAGCAGACTTCTGGCGAAATTGAGGCAGACGATAGCCGAAATATGTTCCTCCATTAGCTCGTAATTGTCTGCTTTTATGCCTAGTGCTGGGTCTGTGGTAAAATGCTGAGGGCAAGAAAATTTCCAGGGTATCACACTCTCAGACGTAACTAGGACACAAAACACAGCCGGTTCTCATCACTGAAGGAGATTTCAACAGTGTTCCTTTAATTGGGCTATTAACTATCAGTAATGCTTGAATACTTTATAATGTGAATGTTTTACTCTCTCTCTCTCTCTCTCTCTCTCTCTCTCTCTCTCTCTCTCTCTCTCTCTCTCTCTCTCTCTTTTTCTTTCTCTCACACACACATACACATAGATACATTTATCTGTGGTGAGCGCTGTCCAACCTTGCTAGCATGGATGCTGCTTGCAATCTTTAGTATAAACAGGTTTATCGCAGGCTTCATCTGCCGTCTTCTTCAATAGGTCGATGAATATGCATAATTGTATACGTACTAATGTAGGTATATTCACATATAAACATGTATAGATGTATACACATACACACACATAGACATAGATATACACAGACATACACATATGGATAGGTTATTATTTTGGTTGAAAGAATACATTACTATATACATTGACAGTTTGACACACAGGAGAACATACGTACAGACAAATAGACAGACGGACGGAAGAACAGACAGGCAGACAGATAGATATAGATATAGATAGGCAGAGTTAAAAGTCTTTTTCTCCTTCCTGCTCCGTCACAGTTAAAAAGCTCCATTTCGTCCAATGACCTTGTACAGCAATCCATACATTCTCTTTCTTTCAGACTCCTGAAGTAGCTATTCCTCATTTCCATTCCTTCCCTCCCTACATTTCCATTCCTTCCCTCCCTACATTTCCATTCCTTCCCTCCCTACATTTCCATTCCTTCCCTCCCTACATTTCCATTCCTCCCCTCCCTACATTTCCATTCCTTCCATCCTACATTTCCATTCCTTCCCTACCTACATTTCCATCACGCAGACATATCATAACGCCAATAATCCCTAGGGTCAACTGCTCTTTTTTTTATTTTAAGTTCTAATAGTGGCTGCACTGGTCTGCCGCCCGACCGTACCAAGCTCAGTAGCAGGTCATAACAAACCACCATCTAGTGATCACCCTCATTCCCCCATACGTTATCACGTGAGGTTCCTCCTGGGGCAGTGTGTGCAGGAAGCCTCCCGGGATGACGGATTTCAGCAGAATGATAGGGAAAGCTTTTAATGAGGGAGCGAGACAGCAAGCAGGAAGAGAGAATATTTCTCAGATAATGAAAGAAGCCATATTTTCGTTAATATTTTGAGCTGTGTTTCATTCAATAAATGCACGCATGATGACATGTTTAAAGAAGAGAAGGCCAGGGACAAGAAAATAGAGAATTATTATGTTCTGTCGTGCAATGGTTTGGCTGCGTACGCTTAAATGATAACATGGCCGTATCAACACAGACAAAACATGACTCAACGACTCATCCTATTATTGGGTCGATAATGAAGGTGATTTATTTACAATAAATGAATGATTTTATGTCTTTTCCTCTAATATCCCTGGTAATTCGTAAATCAGATATGATTGAATCTACTGTGATAATCAGTTATAATTTAGGAAACTGCGTAAGCTTATAAACATTTTTGTGTACAAGCTCCCGTGCCAGAAAGGTAATACGATTCTTAACACATTTCTCACAATCGCACTACATACAACATATGAATAACTGACAGACTGTAATACACTCACTTTGTGTCAGTAGCACTCAATACTTGTGTAGACTAAACATGTTTGAACCCATGCCATTTCATGACCTTTCAAGAATTGATTGTGCTTATAATTCTTCTTTTACCCGCACACAAAACTCTTAATGGCTCAAAACTGAGCTACTTCTGTCATGTCTTGACATTTGACTTCTCTGTCAATCAGAATGCGGCATTCAAGTCATCCGATATAACTTGAGTCACCACCGCATGGATGACATATCTCTCACTACTTACTTTACTATCATTTGGCAGACATTCACTTGCATGTGAAGCTACTTAGGAATACTAAACTTGAACTTTCTGACGAATCAAACTATCAAAAAGATTTAAAAGCAATATATGAATAATCTTACGCACACATCCTGTCATATACCACAAAGGACAGTTGTCTCTCTTGTATACTGATCTCTTTCAGCCCAAAACCTGTTCCTGATCTCTTTTGTTCTTCGTCCTTCCTGGTGTAATGTTAGCCGAATAGCTAATTATAACAGAAAAGGCTTTATTGATGAAAAATAACGTCAATATTTATGTGTCAGAACGTTTGTCAGGAGAGAGTAATGGTAGCCTCAAGGTGCCTTAAAATGGAAGAAACAGGCTGTTCGTGTTTGGAATACAATGTGTGATTGGTCTGTGATTTATTTACTAGCATAGTTTTCTTGCATTTTGTTAAAGTAATCTTTCTTCTCTATTATGTTCATCCACGTGCATTTATTAATGACAAACAACTGTTTATTTTTTTATTCATACCTAGGCCCACAACTGTTTATTTTTTTTTTTGGTTTTAATTCGTTGCTAGGCCCACTGTTTATTTTACCATAGAATAAATAACTCAATGTGCCAATTTATCTATGTGCATATCTGTTAAATACGTATATTGCACCCACAAACACACTGAGGCCTATTTAGGATCCGGGCCCCAACGTCCCGCCTACATTAATGGATGTTGATGCGAACACACAGCCTCTCGCATCCAGGTGCAGTGATCGCCTCAGAAGCTACTGTCGTGCTCTGATAGTAAGCTTCTAGCACAGTGTTTCCCAAAATTGTTCTGGTCACCGCCCCCTTGGCTCCCAGGGCATGTCCCCAGCGGTCCCCTCTCCCCCCCCCCCCCCCCCCCCCCCCCCCCCATTTCCCCACAGTACATTAAAAAAATGTAAAGAGTGAAAAGCAACTGCTAATACAGTAACAACTAATTGCTCTATTTATTACATTCTAATATAAAGCTACAGATACGCTTATTTATTAACTTAATTTAAAAAGAAAAACTTAATTACGTAATCCAGTATAACAAACAGCAGTATGAGAGAGTAAATTAGTAAAAAAATTACTTCATTTTAACTTCAGTGAGATGGATGTGCCTGGCGTAGTGATATCAGCTTCTCGACATCAGGCTGAAAGTTACTTAGAAGGAATCTTAGATCCCCACGTTCAGTAATCTGCAGTCTGTTTCTCTGCTTCGAAAGAAGTTGGACAACCGCGCTGAAACTATACTATACTAAATACGATGTTGGAAAGGCAATACAGAACATCTTAATCTTTCCCGTCACTGCAGGATAGCGTTCAGAGATTCCTGTCTGCAACCAAAAGTCTTGATATGATTTTTTGAACATTGGCTCAACGTCATTTTGATGCGATATCAGTTCCTCTTCCACAGTGGGTCTGCGCGCCCAATTCTTAACCCTTTGAAAATAAAGTTCGTTCGTTCGTTCATTCCTAGCTCCTCACAGCACGTGTCCAGGAATGGATTTGTTATCCAGTCTGGAATAGTAATCAAAAGAAGATCCTGAAACCTCTGAGACATGTCTTTATGCAGCATATCTAGGTGTGCACAATATCTTGAAGATTATCCTCTAGTATTTTGTCTTTCTCTTCCAACTCTAAGAGGCTGGGAAATTGCATTAACTCGCGACTGCCAATATTACGTTTGAATATTAATATGAAACAAATATAAAGGTATGTTATCAGGCACTCGCAGGAAATAAAGAAGTAGAACACCAGACAACAGAAAAACAACAGACATGAGTGGCTTACCCAGGATTTGAACACTGGACCTTCCGTGCGACAACCCCGCCTAGCCATGCAAGCGAATCACACTGTCCGCTCTGCCATCTACGCATCATCAAAAAATGATGTTTCAATGGCAGGTCAATAGTGCGAACCACAATACACGACACCAGAAGTCCTCCATGGGCAGTTCAGCCTATTAATGACGCAATCACTTCTGTTGTATTTCTATCAAGCAGTATAGGCCGAATCCAACAAGACCCTTAGGACCTTAATACTGTGTCCAGTAAATGATAGTAGACTAGAACTGTGAGAACAGGATAGTGGGTAGGTTTGGTATTGTACAAACATTTATTACAAATAAGGAAGGGAAACCTGAGGCCTGTAAACAGTAAATTAATATGAAACAAATATAAAGGTATGTTATCAGGCACTCGCAGGAAATAAAGAAGTAGAACACCAGACAACAGAAAAACAACAGACATGAGTGGCTTACCAGGGATTTTTGAACACTGGGACATTTCCGGGCGACAAACCCGCTAGCCCCCTGCAAAGGCGAATCACACTATCCGCTCTGCCATCTACGCATTCATCAAAAAAAGGATGTTTCAAATGGCAGCGTCAACTAGTGCGAAACAACCACAATACACGGATCACAAGTCAGTCCTCAATGGGGGCCAGTTCAGCCCTATTAATGGACGCAATCAACTTCTGTTTGTATTTCTATAAAGCAGTCAGTAGGTTATAGGCCGAATCCAAACAAAGACCCTGTGGGAACCTTAATACTGTGTCCAAGTAAATTGATAGTAGACTAGAACAGTGAGAACAGGATAGTGGGTAGGTTTGGTATTGTACAAACATTTATTACAAATAAGGGAGGGAAACCTGAGGCCTGTAAACAGTAAATTAATATGAAACAAATATAAAGGTCTGTTATCAGGCACTCGCAGGAAATAAAGAAGTAGAACACCAGACAACAGAAAAACAACAGACATGAGTGGCTTACCCAGGATTTGAACACTGGACCTTCCGTGCGACAACCCCGCCTAGCCATGCAAGCGAATCACACTATCCGCTTTGCCATTTAAGCATCATCAAAAAAAATGATGTTTCAATGGCAGGTCAATAGTGCGAAAAACACAATTACACGACACCAGGAAAGAAGTCCTCCCAATGGGCAGTTCAGCATATTAATGACGCTATCTCTTCTGTTGAATTTCTATTCAAGCAGTATAGGCCGAATCCAACAAGGACCCTTAGGACCTTAATACCTGTGTCCAGATAAATGATAGTAGACTAGAACAGTTGAGAACAGGTTAGAGGGTAAGGTTTGTGTTATTGTACAAAACATTTATTACAAATAAGGGAGGGAAACCTGAGGCCCCTGGTAAACCAGTTAAATTAATATGAAACAAATATAAAGGTATGTTATCAGGCACTCGCAGGAAATAAAGAAGTAGAACACCAGACAACAGAAAAACAACAGACATGAGTGGCTCACCAAGGATTTGAACACTGGACCTTCCGTGCGACAACCCCGCCTAGCCATGCAAGCGAATCACACTATCCGCTCTGCCATCTAAGCGTCATCAAAAAATGATGTTTCAATGGCAGGTCAATAGTGCGAACCACAATACACGACACCAGAAGTCCTCCATGGGCAGTTCAGCCTATTAATGACGCAATCACTTCTGTTGTATTTCTATAAAGCAGTATAGGCCGAATCCAACAAGACCCTTAGGACCTTAATACTGTGTCCAGTAAATGATAGTAGACTAGAACAGTGAGAACAGGATAGTGGGTAGGTTTGGTATTGTACAAACATTTATTAGAAATAAGGGAGGGAAACCTGAGGCCTGTAAACAGTAAATTAATATGAAACAAATATAAAGGTATGTTATCAGGCACTCGCAGGAAATAAAGAAGTAGAACACCAGACAACAGAAAAACAAGAGACATGAGTGGCTTACCCAGGATTTGAACACTGGACCTTCCGTGCGACAACCCCGCCTAGCCATGCAAGCGAATCACACTATCCGCTCTGCCATCTACGCATCATCAAAAAATGATGTTTCAAGGGCAGGTCAATAGTGCGAACCACAATACACGACACCAGAAGTCCTCCATGGGCAGTTCAGCCTATTAATGACGCAATCACTTCTGTTGTATTTCTATCAAGCAGTATAGGCCGAATCCAACAAGACCCTTAGGACCTTAATACTGTGTCCAGTAAATGATAGTAGACTAGAACAGTGAGAACAGGATACGTGGGTAGGTTTGGTATGTGTACAAACATTTATTACCAAATAAGGGAGGGAAACCTGAGGCCTGTAAACAGTAAATTAATATGAAACAAATATAAAGGTATGTTATCAGGCACTCGCAGGAAATAAAGAAGTAGAACACCAGACAACAGAAAAACAACAGACATGAGTGGCTTACCCAGGATTTGAACACTGGACCTTCCGTGCGACAACCCCGCCTAGCCATGCAAGCGAATCACACTATCCGCTCTGCCATCTACGCATCATCAAAAAATGATGTTTCAATGGCAGGTCAATAGTGCGAACCACAATACACGACATCAGAAGTCCTCCATGGGCAGTTCAGCCTATTAATGACGCAATCACTTCTGTTGTATTTCTATCAAGCAGTATAGGCCGAATCCAACAAGACCCTTAGGACCTTAATACTGTGTCCAGTAAATGATAGTAGACTAGAACAGTGAGAACAGGATAGTGGGTAGGTTTGGTATTGTACAAACATTTATTACAAATAAGGGAGGGAAACCTGAGGCCTGTAAACAGTAAATTAATATGAAACAAATATAAAGGTATGTTATCAGGCACTCGCAGGAATTAAAGAAGTAGAACACCAGACAACAGAAAAACAACAGACATGAGTGGCTTACCCAGGATTTGAACACTGGACCTTCCGTGCGACAACCCCGCCTAGCCATGCAAGCGAATCCCACTATCCGCTCTGCCATCTACGCATCATCAAAAAATGATGTTTCAATGGCAGGTCAATAGTGCGAACCACAATACACGACACCAGAAGTCCTCCATGGGCAGTTCAGCCTATTAATGACGCAATCACTTCTGTTGTATTTCTATCAAGCAGTATAGGCCGAATCCAACAAGACCCTTAGGACCTTAATACTGTGTCCAGTAAATGATAGTAGACTAGAACAGTGAGAACAGGATAGTGGGTAGGTTTGGTATTGTACAAACATTGATTACAAATAAGGGAGGGAAACCTGAGGCCTGTAAACAGTAAATTAATATGAAACAAATATAAAGGTATGTTATCAGGCACTCGCAGGAAATAAAGAAGTAGAACACCAGACAACAGAAAAACAACAGACATGAGGTGGCTTTACCAGGATTTTGAAACACTGGACCTTCCGTGCGACAACCCCCGCAAAGCCATGCAAGCCGAAATCACACCTATCCGGCTCTGGCCATCTACGCATCATCAAAAAATGATGTTTCAATGGCAGGTCAATAGTGCGAACCACAATACACGACACCAGAAGTCCTCCATGGGCAGTTCTGCCTATTAATGACGCAATCACTTCTGTTGTATTTCTATCAAGCAGTATAGGCCGAATCCAACAAGACCCTTAGGACCTTAATACTGTGTCCAGTAAATGATAGTAGACTAGAACAGTGAGAACAGGATAGTGGGTAGGTTTGGTATTGTACAAGCATTTATTACAAATAAGGGAGGGAAACCTGAGGCCTGTAAACAGTAAATTAATATGAAACAAATATAAAGGTATGTTATCAGGCACTCGCAGGAAATAAAGAAGTAGAACACCAGACAACAGAAAAACAACAGGGGGTCATGATAGTGGCTTACCCAGGATTTGAACACTGGACCTTTCCGTGCTCACAACCCGGCTTGCCATTGACAATGCGATTCACACTGTCCGCTTCTGCCATCTACGCATCATCCAAAAAAAAATGATGTTTACAATGGAGCAGCAGGTCAATAGTGCGATCCACAATACACGACTCCCAGACGACCTACCATGGGCAGTTCAGACAATTTAATGAGCTATCACTTCTGTTGTATTTCTATCAAGCAGTATAGGCCGAATCCAACAAGACCCTTAGGACCTTAATACTGTGTCCAGTAAATGATAGTAGACTAGAACAGTGAGAACATGATAGTGGGTAGGTTTGGTATTGTACAAACATTTTTTACAAATAAGGGAGGGAAACCTGAGGCCTGTAAACAGTAAATTAATATGAAACAAATATAAAGGTATGTTATCAGGCACTCGCAGGAAATAAAGAAGTAGAACACCAGACAACAGAAAAACAACAGACATGAGTGGCATACCCAGGATTTGAACACTGGACCTTCCGTGCGACAACCCCGCCTAGCCATTCAAGCGAATCACACTATCCGCTCTGCCATCTACGCATCATCAAAAAATGATGTTTCAATGGCAGGTCAATAGTGCGAACCACAATACACGACACCAGAAGTCCTCCATGGGCAGTTCAGCCTATTAATGACGCAATCACTTCTGTTGTATTTCTATCAAGCAGTATAGGCCGAATCCAACAAGACCCTTAGGACCTTAATACTGTGTTCAGTAAATGATAGTAGACTAGAACAGTGAGAACAGGATAGTGGGTAGGTTTGGTATTGTACAAACATTTATTACAAATAAGGGAGGGAAACCTGAGGCCTGTAAACAGTTAATTAATATGAAATAAATATAAAGGTATGTTATCAGGCACTCGCAGGAAATAAAGAAGTAGAACACCAGACAACAGAAAAACAACAGACATGAGTGGCTTACCCAGGATTTGAACACTGGACCTTCCGTGCGACAACCCCGCCTAGCCATGCAAGCGAATTACACTATCCGCTCTGCCATCTACGCATCATCAAAAAATGATGTTTCAATGGCAGGTCAATAGTGCGAACCACAATACACGACACCAGAAGTCCTCCATGGGCAGTTCAGCCTATTAATGACGCAATCACTTCTGTTGTATTTCTATCAAGCAGTATAGGCCGAATCCAACAAGACCCTTAGGACCTTAATACTGTGTCCAGTAAATGATAGTAGACTAGAACAGTGAGACAGGATAGTGGGTAGGTTTGGTATTGTACAAACATTTTATTTTTAATAAAACAATAAAATTTTTAAATAAGGGAGGGAAACTCTGACGGCCTAGTAAACAGTAAATTTTATTAATATGAAACAAATATAAAGGTATGTTATCAGGCACTCGCAGGAAATAAAGAAGTAGAACACCAGACAACAGAAAAACAACAGACATGAGTGGCTTACCCAGGATTTGAACACTGGACCTTCCGTGCGACAACCCCGCCTGGCCATGCAAGAGTATCACCACTATACGCTATGCCATCTACGGCATCATCAAAAAAAATGATGTATCAATGGGCAGGTCAAATAGTGGGAACCACAATACCACGACACCAGGAGTCCTTCCTTGGGGCTGGTCTGCCTATTAATGTAGGCAATCAACTTATGTTGTATTTCTATCAAGCAGTATAGGCCGAATCCAACAAGACCCTTAGGACCTTAATTACTGTGTTCCCAGTAAAATGATTAGTCGACTAGAAACAGTGCGGAACAGGATAGGGGGTAGGTTTGGTATTGTTACAAACATTTATTAATTCTTCTTCTTCTTCTTGCGCGATAGCCATCATTGAATGATTACACCGTCAGACGAGTTCTCATGATGAATTCGACTGTTGTTTGAAGTTCCTCTTTAACTCCATATAGCTTTGAGTTTAGTGTTGAGTCATTGGGCCAGTATATCTTTCTTAACTGGTCATACAGAGGACAGTCCTGTAGAACATGCTCAGCAGTTTGTTCGTTTAATCCACATTGTGCATCAGTGGTGAAAGCAGAACAAACGTAGCTTGTGCATGTGTTGTTTTCAGTTTGTTATGACCTGTCCTGAGTCGAAAAATAGTTATCTGTCCCTGCCGGTCGAGAGTGTGATAGTCGTCTTTGGGTTGGTTCTGTTCTCTTCTGATAGTCTGGATAGCTCTCTTTTTCTCAAAGTATGTGACTTCATTATCTTCTTGTTCACATTCTCCTCCCTTTTTTGCAAGTTTATCTGCCTTTTCATTTGGGTTACACCACAATGAGATGGTACCCACTGAAGTATGGTTCTCTTTTTGGCAGCTACCTTGTTTAGTTCATTTCTCAGATGCGGGAGTTTACCACCCTTGAGAGCTTGCAGGACAGACAGAGCATCTGTGAGGATGACTACCTGGTGGCAGTCAGAGTTGGTGTTATAAATCATATTTGCAGCTTGCTCTAGAGCTTGAACCTCAGCTGTATAGTTGGAACAGAATTTACCAGTGGGAATGTGCCTAGTCTCATAGTGGTTGTCAGGATATGAGATAAAGATACCGGCACCTCCATTCCTAACAGCATTAGTTGCTGATCCATCTGTATAGGCATGTATCCTTGATTGATCGGGATAGCTTTCTTGGATCATACTCAATGTAGCAGTTCGTTTTTGCAGATCATTATATTCACATCCACTTGTGAGACCACTGACTGATGTATTAATTTGGAGGGCACTGCTGGCCTGCTCCCATGGTACAGGGTATAGGGTGGGCTTCAGTGGTGTTGTCTTCATGGATAGGTCTTCTTGATGCTGTCTTATAAGTCTTTTCCCCCGATGCACAAAGCTGCTACGCTTTAGACGTCCCAATGCCAGATCATCTAGTCTTGCCTTCATTGGGTGCATTTGCATACTGTTGTACTTTTCCATCTGGATCATGGTTTTTGTGTCTCTTCTATGGGACAATGTCTGTAATCCAGCAACCTTCTGCATCTCTGTTATTGGTGTAGTTTTCATGGCTCCTGTAATGAGCCTGAGAGCTTGATTTTGCACCTTGTCCAAAGACTGCAGATGTGAGTTAGCAGCTGATGACCATGCTGCTGAGCTAAACTCTAAGTGTGGTCTTATTACTCCATTATAAATCTTCTTTAGATTTCGTTCATTTGCTCCCCAGTTAGTACCTGCTAATTTTCTGAGTATGCCTAGTCGTCTTCGGGCCTTTCCTTCTGCATTTTCAATATGCTTATTCCATGTAAGCCTTTGGTCAAATGTCACCCCAAGATAGGTGGGGTAGCTTTTTTCCTTGATCACGGTTGTCCCTAGGTGTATGTTAGCTGATTTGTCCTTGGGGGCAAGGGAGAACAGTGTTGTGGAGGTTTTGTCTGTGTTTATTGTGATAAGCCATTTCTCTGCCCATGACACTAGCATGTCTGCTGCCCGCTGCATTCTATAATTTGCTGTGGTGACGTTTTCATCAGCGCACCAGAGTACTAGGTCATCTGCATATAAGGCAGCTTTAACTCCTGCAGGGAGATCTTTCACCAGGTCATTGATGTAAACAAGGAAGAGTGTTGGGGAAATTACTCCTCCTTGAGGTACCCCCTGATGGAGCAACACTTTTCTGCTCTGCAGACCGTCAAGAGTGACTCTAGTTCTCCTGTTATGCAAGTATGACTGGATCCATTTCATCATGTTGCCTTGGATTCCACTTCTCCTAAGTTTTGCAATGAGGCCATCTTTCCACACCTTGTCAAAGGCCTGCTTGAAGTCGACCCAGATCGTTAGGACCTTTTTCTTCTCCTGGAAGGCATCTTCTATTGCTTGAGACAAGTAAGTAACTTGGTCTTCTATACTGTAGCATTCTCTAAATCCAGCTTGTTCCGGCACCAGGATCTGCTCAGACTCTAAATACCATTTCAATCTCCTGCCCCAATGAGGGAACCCATCACACTAGGAGAACTACAGAAGGCTATTTCCAAGCTTAAGTTTCAAAAGTCACCCGGCCCAGACAAAATCAGCAACGAAATGCTAGTAAATCTGAGCTCAGCAGCAAAGACAAAACTGCTTGAGATATTCAACCACAGCTGGTTGAAAGGAACGGTACCCCCAAGTATGGAGAGAAGCCATCACAATACCCATACTAAAGAAAGGGAAATGTAAGACCGAGGCTGCAAGTTACCGGCCAATCAGTCTCACAAGCTGTGTTGGGAAGACTATGGAGCGAATAGTCAACCACATTTATTACAAATAAGGGAGGGAAACCTGAGGCCTGTAAACAGTAAATTAATATGAAACAAATATAAAGGTATGTTATCAGGCACTCGCAGGAAATAAAGAAGTAGAACACCAGACAACAGAAAAACAACAGACATGAGTGGCTTACCCAGGATTTGAACACTGGACCTTCCGTGCGACAACAACCCCGCCTAGCCATGCAAGCGAATCACACTATCCGCTCTGCCATCTACGCATCATCAAAAAATGATGTTTCAATGGCAGGTCAATAGTGCGAACCACAATACACGACACCAGAAGTCCTCCATGGGCAGTCTGTTCTAGTCTACTATCATTTACTGGACACAGTATTAAGGTCCTAAGGGTCTTGTTGGATTCGGCCTATACTGCTTGATAGAAATACAACAGAAGTGATTGCGTCATTAATAGGCTGAACTGCCCATGGAGGACTTCTGGTGTCGTGTATTGTGGTTCGCACTATTGACCTGCCATTGAAACATCATTTTTTGATGATGCGTAGATGGCAGAGCGGATAGTGTGATTCGCTTGCATGGCTAGGCGGGGTTGTCGCACGGAAGGTCCAGTGTTCAAATCCTGGGTAAGCCACTCATGTCTGTTGTTTTTTCTGTTGTCTGGTGTTCTACTTCTTTATTTCCTGCGAGTGCCTGATAACATACCTTTATATTTGTTTCATATTAATTTACTGTTTACAGGCCTCAGGGTTCTCTCCCTTATTTGTAATAAATGTTTGTACAATACAGAACCTACCCACTATCCTGTTCTCACTGTTCTAGTCTACTATCATTTACTGGACACAGTATTAAGGTCCTAGGGGTCTTGTTGGATTCGGCCTATACTGCTTGATAGAAATACAACAGAAGTGATTGCGTCATTAATAGGCTGAACTGCCCATGGAGGACTTCTGGTGTCGTGTATTGTGGTTCGCACTATTGACCTGCCATTGAAACATCATTTTTTGATGATGCGGAGATGGCAGAGCGGATAGTGTGATTCGCTTGCATGGCTAGGCGGGGTTGTCGCACGGAAGGTCCAGTGTTCAAATCCTGGGTAAGCCACTCATGTCTGTTGTTTTTCTGTTGTCTGGTGTTCTACTTCTTTATTTCCTGCGAGTGCCTGATAACATACCTTTATATTTGTTTCATATTAATTTACTGTTTACAGGCCTCAGGTTTCCCTCCCTTATTTGTAATAAATGTTTGTACAATACCAAACCTACCCACTATCCTGTTCTCACTGTTCTAGTCTACTATCATTTACTGGACACAGTATTAAGGTCCTAAGGGTCTTGTTGGATTCGGCCTATACTGCTTGATAGAAATACAACAGAAGTGATTGCGTCATTAATAGGCTGAACTGCCCATGGAGGACTTCTGGTGTCGTGTATTGTGGTTCGCACTATTGACCTGCCATTGAAACATCATTTTTTGATGATGCGTAGATGGCAGAGCGGATAGTGTGATTCGCTTGCATGGCTAGGCGGGGTTGTCGCACGGAAGGTCCAGTGTTCAAATCCTGGGTAAGCCACTCATGTCTGTTGTTTTTCTGTTGTCTGGTGTTCTACTTCTTTTTTTCCTGCGAGTGCCTGATAACATACCTTTATATTTGTTTCATATTAATTTACTGTTTACAGGCCTCAGGTTTCCCTCCCTTATTTGTAATTACGTTTGAATAGCGTTACTTTGGCCAGAGACGTGGAGACGACAGATTTGACTTTTATAAGATTAATATCATTTCCTTGCAGTTGTAGAATTATTTCGTTAAACGTTATGAATATATCTGACAAATATGCAATGTCATGCCTGATATTCGTTAGTTCTGTACTGCGCGAAGCATGCTAGTCTCCGAAGAATTCTACCACAGTTTCAAAAAGAGCATAAAATCGTCTCAGACAATTTCTATTTAAGAGCCACCCGATTTATGTGTGCATCAGCAAACGTTCAAACTGTTCATCATTCTCAGCACAAAGCTATCGAAATAGTCGAGAATTTAGAGCATCGGACTTAATTTGTTAATCGCTGTGATAACAGTATTTAATGATTTGTGAAGACGATCACTTAGATTTGTTGCGAATGTTGTCGGTGAATTACACAGTGTATTGTAAATATACCAGGTACAGCTTCTTTTAAGAACGCGATAAACCCGCGGCAACAACCTATCATTGATGGTGCCCCATCTGTTGCACAAGCAAAAATGTTAGTAAGCTGTATGTCCTTCTCTTTGAAAAATGTCTATACTACACGAAATATTGACTCCCCTTTTGTATCAGTTACAAATTGCTTAGCAAATAACAATTCTTGAACCAAGCTTTCATCTCTTACGAAGCGAACATAGGCAAGAAGCAAAGATTCGTTGCCCGGCAAAGATGACTCATCCAACTGCAATGCAAATTCTGTTGTCCTAAGTATGTTGCACAATGTGTTTCAACATTCTCAGCCATTTCATCTATTCTTCTTTGAACAGAGGTATTGCTGAGCGGAATTGCTTTAATTATTTCTTCAGGTGACTTATGCTTAACTGTACTCACTGTCGTAATTAGATAGGTTTGAAAGTTATTTATGGTCCCGCCTGAGTAGAGTGGATGGTGATAAGTACGTGAGAAATAAAGGTGTGAGAAATAGATTTCACGGGTGAATAGTTTAAGGAGAAGATCTGTCTCTGGAATGAGTAAATTTCTCTAGTCCAGCCTATCTATACGACTATAATTTAGTATAAGACAATCTTACCCTACAGATATATGTAAATATAAGTTTAACTACACACACAATTATGTGACAACAAGACACACAAACGTAAAAAAAACTATGGTTAATTGGGTATAGGTCTGACCAACACACAAAGTTAAGTTCTTTTGTTGTTTATTATCATTAAACTGAACAACACCAAATATCTAAAGAAAGATCAAATAAAATCTGAATTACATGCATAGAAAATTAACGAAATACATGTGCCCTCCCCTTATTGAGAAATAGAACCCAACAAGTTAATAACCCCAAAGGTCAAAGTTTAGCACTATGTTGTAGCATAGGCAGTAAAGAAAAGAACAAAGTTCCTACTAAAGCTATCCAGTAAAATAAACAAGATTTAAGCAGAATCCAGATAATACCATTTTCCTGTAACAAAGAAAATTCACTCTCTCTGACATACGTGACCACTCACTCGCTCTTCTTACCTACTCTTGGCGAAAAAAATCTCTTGGACATACAATTCCTGAATATATAATTTCCACTGTTTTTATCTTCCAAATTGGCCCCAGTCCCTCCTCAAATAATTAATTTTTTTATAAGGGGGATGCCTAATTTGGTGGTTGATTCCTGGATAGACAAATGTCACCTCGAATAGTTCATGTAGAAAAACCGAGATCTTGTGTTCACAGTAAACAGTAGAAAACACTTCCAGTATAGGGAAACATCTGGTTGCTAAAAAAAACTGTTATTTATGATGGTGATGGTAAATCCTATCGGCTGGCTCTGGGGTGAGGGCCGATTTTGAAACAGCGTAACTTGCTGGATAAATCCGCTGATACGACTGTAAAAAGTCAGATGGTAATGTTATTTGGGTTACGCCACAGTGGGCTGATACAATTAAATGAATATCTGGGTATTGGTAAGTCCAGTTAACTTTACTATTTAAAATGTTTATGTGTCACTTTGGCCAATCCTGTTCACAAATGAACTTGAGGACGTGTAAGCCAAGAAGAAGACAACATTCACCAATCAGTAAATAAAGAAAAAGGACCAAAATAGACCGCTGGTCGCCCTTGATCAGGTCATGCTTAAGAATAGAGAAACATTATGAAAAAATTGCTACTAATATAGATAAAAAGTTAGTTGTTTATCCTTTACAGGACGTGGCAATCAACCCCAGCTTTTATTGGCTGTTTGTGATTTTTCTAGGCAATTTTTTCATTCAGTAGTTTGCCACTGCTTTCTGAACGGTACGGCGCTTATACTTACTTACTTACTTACTTAGTCGTTTCCCTTCTACCGTGAGGTGTAGAGGTTTGGAAGAGAGAGCGCCAGACCATTCTATCAGCTGTCTTCTTCCTGGCCTGGTTCCATTCTAGTCCTCGGTCCTTCAAAGATTGTCTAATGTTGTCCTCCCAGCGGACTCTGGGTCGTCCTGGAGGTCTGGATCCCTGGGTCTTTGTTTCCCATGCTTGTCGTGGTAGCCGATCTTTTCCCATTCTGCAGACATGGCCAAACCATCTTAGTTGGGACTGTTCTATTTGGGTCTGCAGCGGGTGGGATTTTAGGCCTTGACGGATCTTCTGGTTGCGGACCATGTCTCTTCTTGTTACTTCAACCACTTTCCTCAGATACCTCATTTCTGAGGTTTGGATCTGGCTTTTGTGGGTTGTAGTCATTGCCCACGACTCGCATCCATATGTCAAGACTGGGACATAGGTGAAGCGGTATACAGCCATCTTCGTTTTCTTACCAACCTCTTTCTTGCTGAGGAATCCACGATTTATGGCCTGAAAAAGTCTCCCAGCCGCTGCTTTTCGAGTGGCCAACTCTTCTTTGATGCCTCCCTTTCGGTCTATAATAGCTCCGAGATATTTAAAGTGGTCGACCTGCTTCAGGACCTGTTCTCCCAACTTAATCTGATGTTTTCTTTCTTCTCGTGATATCACCATGGATTTTGTTTTAGAGCTGCTTATGACCATCCCTCTCTTCTCCAGCTCTTCCTTCCAGACTTGCAGGTTGGATTGGAGATGTGCCTCTGATTTAGCAATCAGAGCAACATCATCAGCAAATGCCAGCTCCGAAATATAGGCCTGTATCATCTTCCAGTACCCCACTGAATACTTTCTTGTTCTCTCCTTACATGCCTTGATGACATCGTCCATAAGGAGTATGAAGAGGTAAGGTGATAGGATATCACCTTGTCTTACGCCAGTGGTGGTCCTGAACTCTTCCGACTTATGGTTTGCTGTCCTCACATAATTTCTGCAAGACCTGTAGAAGCTCTGTATAGCATGAATCAGAGGTGCGGGAATATTCTTCCTTGCCAAACAGTCCCAAAGTTTGCTCCAGGGGACCCTGTCAAATGCCTTTCCCAGATCTATGAAACAAAGATGGATCTCACTCTTATACTCAAGGGCCTTTTCACTCAGCTGTCTGAGTGTGAAGATTAGGTCTTGAGTACTTCGGTTTGCTCGGAATCCGCACTGGACCTCATCCAATTGTGGCTCAGCTAGGCGTCGGAGTCTCTGCTCTAGGATTCTAGAGTAGATTTTACCACGGACACTGAGAAGGGATATGCCTCTACGGTTTCCACATTGTCGATTGTCACCCTTTTTGAAAATTGGTGTTATGATGGCAATCTCCCAATCCTTTGGTATGGTCTTGTTGCACCATGCTGCCTGTAGGACCTTTAAGAGTAATAGGTCGCCTGATGCTCCCATGTACTTAACCATTTTTGGTGTTATACCATCATGCCCTGCTGCTTTGCCCATCTTGATTTTCTCTAGTGCTGCCCTCAGTTCTTCCATCTTTATGTCATCTTCACCATCATTTGTTTTCTCTTCTGTCCTAGTGGTTATCATTTCTGATGCTTCACCATGTTCACCATCCAGGAGTTCTGAGAAATATTCTTTCCATCTTTCCATTACTTCCTTCGGGGCAGTAAGCAATTTGCCTTGCTTGTCCTTTATAAATTTGAGAGGGCATTGTTTTTCCTTCCTCATGTTCTTTAGGGTCTTATAGAACAATTTCTGGTTTTCTTGTGCATCTTTTTCTAGCTTTTCTCCAAATTCTTCCCAGGACTTCTGTTTTGCTGCTAGCACTTTGTTCTTTGCTTCTGTTCTGAGTGTCACATATTCTCTATATTTTTCCATTTGTCCTGTTGTGTTTTTAGCTCCTAAGTATTGTTTCCATGCCATTTTCTTCTCTCTTATTTTCTCTTTGACTTCCTCTGTCCACAAAGGTGTCCTCTTTCTCTGGTTCCCATGTCGGACTTCACCGCATGCTTCTGCAGCAGCTGTCTTTATGATATCCTTGAATTTATTCCAGAGGGTTTCCAAGTCATCAGGTCGTTCTTCTGTGTAGCTCACTGCTGTAGCAATAAGCCCCTGATATCTGGTCTTAATTTCTGGCTCTCTCAGCTTGTAGGTCCTAATGCTCATTTCTCCTGCTCGTTTACTTGGTTTCTTGCGTGATGTTGGGCAGTTCCTAGGCTGAGCAACTCTTTCAGTTGTTCGTTTGATTGTTAGCAGGTAGTGATCACTTCCAATCTCTGGTCCCCTCCAGACTCTTGCATCTCGGACATATCTGAATGAGCTTCTCCGAACAATGGCATAGTCGATCACTGACTTCTCATTCTTGGTTGGTTCACATCTAGTGTATGCATGTATGCGCTTATGGGGGAACTTTGTGTTTGTAATGATCAGATTCTGCTCACTGCAGAATCTAAGGAGTCGCTTTCCATTGTCATTGAGAGTATCTTCTCCATATCTTCCGATAACTCCACCCCATCTAGCATGGTCATTTCCAACTCTGGCATTAAAATCTCCGAGCATGATAACTTCATCTAGGCAGTCATCCACTGTCCTTTGAAGCAGCTCGAAGAATTCCTCCTTGACCTCTGCTCTCTCATCCTCATTTGGCCCATACACTATGACCAGGTTGACTATGGTTTCTCCTTCTTTTAGTTTTACAACCATAATGCGCTCCGAGACAAAGTTCCATCCCTTGATACTATCTTTTTGATTTTGGGCCACAATGCAACCCACGCCCCCTTTAGCTCTTTCAGATATGGGTACACCACTGTAGAGCAACGTGTTGCCATCGAGATCCATGACTCCTTGTCCTTTTTTCTTCGTTTCCGTTATAGCCAGGATTTATAGTTTTGCTTTCCTCATCTCTTCCCCTTATACCATTGTTAAAAATCCACACAAAGTGATCTGCTACCAAACCGCCTGCAGCAGGTTTCGAACCTGGTATATCTGGATTATGAAACTGCATTCATATCCATTAGGCCACAGACGCCGACTAATATAGATAGCTACATATATGTACACGGAAGAGGACAAGATGACCTCTTATCCTCTCCGTCAGTCCTGATTAAAGTTAAAAGGCACACGGTGTCTTTAGCCTGTCCTATCGCGCGTCGCTTAGCGGGTGCGGGTTTGGTTGAGGTATGCAGCCTTTCCCCTCCTGCCCCGATCACGACCAGCGCACAATGTCAATTACTATTTAATTATCCATACACGCACTTAACAAATATCGCCCGTCATTAATAGCTATTAGATTGTCGGCGTCTGTGGGTCGTCGTATGGTATTAGATAACAGTCACTTACTAAAATTACACAAAATGAAATATAACGTGAATTCTATTTTGTCACTTATCAGTCGCGCCTAGTGTATTAATTAGTCAACTGAAACGTCTCTTCTTGTGTGATAGAGCGGGTGGTAAATTATCATTAAACTGAACAACTGGTAAGCAAATAGCTACGCGTTATTTTCCACTGGTCTTTAACAGCTAGACTTTAAGTGAATTATAATGGTAAACTTTAACACTTTAGCACGCTTAAGCCCAAATTTATATTACCAGAAAATCAGAATGAAATCCCCTACGAAGGCTATTCCACAATGGTTCTAGACTACGTGTTTAGACTATCCGAAAAATTCTGAGCGACAACTGATATCTGGTTTTTGAAGCCCCAGTTTATATATCATCATGTTATTGTGATCTCTAGAGGATGTTAATTTTCACACTATTGCGCATAGTAGAAATCAGAAACCTACGTTCCCCAGATAAAAGGTTTCCACGCTCTCTCTGTCGGCGTTGCTACTCGATAACAGAAACTTGGAACCGTGTAACGGGTTCCCGTAGATTTGGCCCGCTTCTGGAGATCACAGAGTTATCTGCCTCTGTATGTACGAACATCAAAGGGTCCTCGGGGAAAATATTTTTGCCCGATCGACTCACTTCAAAAAGGTCCGGTGTTATTCACGCGGGGTCTGTCTGATATCCGATTATTGACAGATCAGATCGCGTGAGAAACTCAGGTAAACAAACGTTGTTCGTTCCCTGTTATGACTGCCAGGTCGTGGAAGTAGGTAAACAACTTTTTTTGTTTACGTCTCAAGGACAAGTGGCGTGGATTAAAAAGTGAATAAACGCAGGCTGTCAATGCACGGCTTTGCTAGCGAATCACAGAACGCCACGAGGTCACGAAAGACTGTCGGATACTGTAGGCTATATTTCCATTATACGTCACATAAACTCCCTTATAGCTGGCAAAATGAAATTTTCTCCGATTGTGTGAGGCTTTCCAGATTTAGATATCAGCAATGAAATGTTGTATGAAGCTCGCAAACCATCGCTGCTTTGTTGTTGTAAAGTTTTGGCTAACATGTCACGAACATTTTTACGTTTCTGAGAGTTTTCACGAAGTGACTGAAAATGTGTCAAAATGTTGTTTGTTTTATCAGGGTGATATTTTTTCAAATGTTCATACAGAGTGACCAAGAATGTGAACATTGCGATCCGTTCACAACTGGTGGAAATGCGATCCCAGAACTTAGGTACGCAGATGACACAGTTATTCTTTTATACAGTGCCAAGGGACTAGAACAGTTAATCCTGTCTGTCAAAAGACACAGGGAGGATCAGAACCTTTTTCTGAACACAAACAAAAAACAAAGATTTTTTCCACAGACAAAACAAGATGCCAAACAAAAATTACCATCAATGATGAGGAAATTGAAAATGTCACAAATTTTGAATATCTTGGCTCCATAATTAACAACAATGGAGACTGCTCAAAAGAGGTCAGAAGGAGACTGGCCATAGCAAAGCAGAGGTTAAATAAAATGAAAAACCTATGGCATAACACCAACAAATTAATAAAAGTAAAACTTTTGAGAACGTGCATCTTTCCGGTAGCAACATATGCATGTGAATCATGGACCATTACTCAAACATTAAAGAAAAAAAATCGAATCTTTCGAAGCATAGTGTTACAGAAAAATTCTCAGAATATCGTGGACCAAGAAGAAGAAAAATATAGACATCCTACACGACCTGAACATCGAGGAAAACTGGCTCATAAATAATATCATGTCCCGGAAACTGAAATATTTTGGCCACAGTAAACGCCATAGTGGCTTAGAGAGAGCAATGATGGAGGGTATGGTACCTGGAAGGCGAGGCAGGGACCGACCAAGACGACGGTTGACACAGGACATTGAAGACACCTTGAACATGATATTGGAGGAGGCAGGAGGGTTGGCTAGAGATCGAGAGTCTTTCAGGCGGGCTGTGATGAGAGCGACGTTCTGCAAAAAGAAATGCTACATGATGATGATCATATAGTCTGGAAGGTTTCATCGTCTCATTTGAAAAGGCCCTCTCACATAATAGACTCATTGGCAGTTGTTGGTTATTTAGTGCTGGAATAAATCCATATTTCAGATATTCCACGCTGTAATGTCTGCACTTCTGTTTGGTTTGTTCTGCTTTTGCCATATTTGTTCTGGATTCTGGAACAAAGAATTGATTTTACAGTTTTGCAGATAGAAAAATGTACGTCAAGTAAACAACAAAAAACTGATTTAAAAGTGGCTTTACAAAAATGTTGACACAAATGTTCTTACCAGTTTACTCTTCTATTTTATAAAGTTTCTTAACCACAGCCGTAAATAAATTAGAAAAATACAACAATAAGAAAAAAACAATCAGCAACAGCCATAACAACACTGAAGTAACACAATAACGATTTCATAAAGTATAATAATAGTTATTTAATATGAACAAAATATAAAATAACTCACTATGTTGATAGGTCTTAAGATTTAAAAATTTGGAGCCAGTGGCATAGCTACAAAGTGTGGAAATCCCGGTAACAAATTAAGAGGATGTAATATAATGGACAGTAATATTTAATATACGGCGAATCTGCATCAAAATGTATATGCTTAATTAATAATTAATGTAAGTAAAACTGATGCTAGCTCTGTGCAAACAAACAAAAAATATAAGTACGAAAACTTACCTTATCGACAGGATGAAATAGTTTGATACCCAGTATACGCTTATTTGAAACCACTATTTACAAGAGAAGCCGAGAAAGTTTATTGGTTTTGCTCATAGGCAAGTGGCAATAAATGGGAAACGTACGTCGCGCCAGTCGATTAATGAAAGTCTGAATGTAAGGTAGGAAAGCGGATCAGAGGTTCAAAGACTGATTTCTACTGCCAAGTACTGTTAAAAACTTGCTCCCTTGAACCTTTTCTCTTATTTATTACCAATCTGCGAAGATCTAGTTACCACTAGCCCCCGTAAATACTGAGAAAATAAAATCCGCAACAAACCAAAGTTAGTACTTTCTGAAACACCAGCAGGTATCTAATTTCGTCCATGCCATAAGAAAGTACACTGGGACACACCTTGCCAACGCCAAAGCTCATATTAAACACTATTTAGGAATGGTTTTCACCTTCTGTTTAAATCTTAGTGAACCAACCACAGATCGTTTCTCTTTCTTCAGGAGTGAACGAATAGACAATAGGTGTTTAGTTAACCCCCTTTCCTAGCAGTTCCCGATTACAATTTATGGTCAGCGATGGTTACCTGAGCTCAGAATGGCACGTATAGACGAAACTATACCTTGCTTAATGATCCTAGTAATACGACCATCCACATTGTCCCCGCCTCACTGATGTTGTTTCTCAAATTGTGACGATACTGTTGTGCGATCTCAAGTCCACTCGGGCAGGATTTCATTACATTCCCGTGCGAGTGATATTTTCTTATTTTTCTCTCCCCTGTCATTATTATGTGGCATATTTTATGCACATTATTTACTCTCTACGTTGGATCAGTAGAGCTAAGTCTCTAACACTTCACTCCTCGACTGTTTGTGTTACGCCAGGTTTATGACATGGGCAGCGATAATATTTTATCACGTGTCATCAGGTTGACCATCTTTTCAAAGCGACTGTGACTGTTTATTCAAGCTTGCGTTGTGCACGGTCTATGAAAAGAACCCCATATTGTGTGGCTAATCTGGCGGAGATCTGTCTAGCGAAACACAGGTGGTAATGAGTAATTTTTTTCGGCTTAGACCATCCCTGTGTGTAATTATCTCAGATAATCTGTCTGAAAACTCAAGATTTGTAGACGTTATGCCAGGAACACATGGTCACAATATGGTGAGAGGCAGATAGGTGCAGCCGGAAGTCTTACGCAACAATATGGCATCACTGTAAGAGGTCACACGTGGATATTACATTTAATATTTTGAAACACGTGAGGACATTTTTTTCAAGCTGAAACGCCCCTACACATGTAGTGCTGAACGAGATTCGATTGGATTGGTTCATTTTGAGGAGCTGAAATATACAATGTATTTTATTGGCACACTAGTCGGATGCAATCTGTGATTTGCACTAAGAACTGAGAATATAGTGTGATGGAAACACAGACACAGATCACACAGAGAGACTGCAGTGCACAAGTCATGTCAGCGACTCCAAAAAGCCAGAAAGAAAAAGGAGACATTGGACTTTAAAATTCCACAACTATAAGTAACAGATCGAGTATTGGGCAACTTAGGAAATTACAAGTAAGCCCGCATTTTTAATACAAGCCTGGAAACTTAGGAATTTGATCACAAGTCATAGAGGAATTGAACAGGGGTTTACCCAGGCCAGTGATTTCGCAGAACACCCGCCGGCAGAGGAATTAACTCTAATTTCCCAGACCAGGTCACAGAGGAACTAAACAAAAGTTTTCCCAGGCCAGGATTTTGCAGAACACCCGTCGTCAGAGGAATTAACTCTAATTTCTAGACCTAAGTCATTTCGAAGCTTCTAATACAGAGCTGTGTCCATCCTAAATCTGTGCAAGGAGATTGTATATTTCCAAAATTTTGGGGTAAGTGTAAACAATTTATTTACTAATGTAAATTTTACAGGTTTCTTGCTAAGTGGTTATATATGAGGCTGGAAACCTCAACATATGAAAATAGTATATGCATGAATCACTACTGCAAGAGCTGGTGATTGTTTCTGACTAGTCGTGCGGGAATCCCGACAGCAGAGTGACCCCAGACTCCGCGGGAGTAGTGATGAGTAATGAGTGATGATTACATCACATGTGTCTAAGGTGTAACATATTATCTAGTGAGATGTAAGTACTTTTTAAAATTGTAATTCAGGCAAATCATTATTCACGCAATTCAGACGCAATTTCCTAGTTAACACCCAGAAGGATATTGGTGAATTTTCATCATATCCCCTGAGTTACACTGTGTGCTCGGGAATTTAATTCTTCTGAGAGTTTAACATTGGTGGGTGGAGCGCATGATTATTAAATTTGTTACCTGTTGTTTTAAAACTAAAAAATCGTTGTCGATTCAGTTTTTTTTATATGTATGACAAGAAACGTATGAGCCAGATTTTTAAATATATATAAATACCTATATTTACCTCTAAATAGAGCTATATCTTATAAGAGGAATTTTGTTGGATTACACTAACTGGGGCTTGAACGGGCTAAAAATGATTGCTTAAATCCTTCACAAAAGGCGACGGACCAGATATAATACGTTAACAATTGTTCAGCCCAATGCAACATTGTTCGTGACTTCTTGAAATATTTTGTGAAGCCTCCCTTAAGGTAGAAGTGTCATTAATCTTCTATCTACATCTCTGCCCAGAGTAATCTTGCACGCAGGTAGATACCTTGGAAGCCAATAGTAGATACTCTTCAGTTTTGGTCACTGTTGGACCACTACTACAAAGCAGGAGAGGCAATCCGTGACACAAATCCACAATTCCTTTCTCCCCCGCACGTACTGAATGTAGCCTGTCAAATCCTGAACCACCCCTTACTACTTAACGCCCCCTGTTTATTATTGAACGCCCCCTCTGACCCCGTTTTTCTGTATCGCCCCCTTGGAACCTTCCAACACCCCTAGGGGGTGGTACCGCCCACTTTGGGAACCAGTGTTCTAGCATATGACCTCTCCTGCACAAACGTGTCCATAGTAATACCTTCACGCGGTGACCCTGTTCTCACAGAGTTTGCTATGGCGGTGACCCGAGTGCCCGGCGGTATAACCGGGTCGGGAGTAGTTTGGGACCTTTTAAGTTAAGGTGCAGGCGCAATACCCATAGGCGAGTGAACCATGCTCTGGCCAGCATCAACCCAAACCCCAGGCACTGGTTAAATTCCGGGTACATGAAGCTTGTAAGCCTTGGATGGCACAGTTCATCTAAGAGAAGGAAAATTCTGTAAACCACTTGCTGCCGTGCAGGTAGGCTGGGGATAGTTAAGAGTAGTGCCCCTTTATCATATAAATATCTATAGATCTAGGGGCACTAGTTAAGAGCTAAGGACAGCAAACTTGAAAAAACTGCTTGCTGAAATCAGATGTGCCGGGCCGAAAGGCGCAGATATCGCAGCCAAGCTGTAAACTACGACACAACGTATTTTCCGCTGCAAAACAAACAAACACACTCAGGTACGATCTATAAACATTCTTATACATGTGATGTACACACTTGGTATATCTCATAGGTATACACAACACACATATAAACTCGCTGGCACGAGCTGATGATTTAAAAAAAAACGTAGGGATTCACTGGCTTTACATTCAGTAGCTGCTGTCGGATCAAATGTGGATGATGAATTCACTGGCTAGTCCTCCCACGTCATATCTTAAAGCTATAAATCATATATATATGTACATGTTAATTTTTTATTTTTCCCCACAGCCTATGTGTACGTGGTACGTTTTAGCTCGGCGTAAGCCTGAGACGGACCATTAACTTTAAAGAGAGAGAGAGATGTAGTGATGTGGTTATTTGCGAGCGAACGAAGAAGTTCGCGCTCAATTTATAATATCCTAGTATATTGCACTGTTGTTTTATTCATTAAAGAAATTAAATTATTTGGTACCATTTATGTTTTTACCTGCCCATTAGATGTTTTCCCGCGTTATAAATGTCAATGTCAGTTACAGTGGTTTGGCCATCTCATGAGAACGGAGCCTGATAAACTACCACTTCGCGCTCACAACAGCAGAAGATCAGGTTTCAGGGCACGAGGAAGACCAAGAGGCAGATAGATAAACACCACAGACATCATCCTGCAACAACACGAGCAACAACACGAGCAACAACACGAGCAACAACACCAGCAACAACACCAGCAACAACACCAGCAACAACATGAGCAACAACACGAGCAACAACACGAGCAACAACACGAGCAACAACACCAGCAACAACACCAGCAACAACACGAGCAACAACACCAGCAACAACACCAGCAACAACACCAGCAACAACACGAGCAACAACACGAGCAACAACACGAGCAACAACACGAGCAACAACACCAGCAACAACACCAGCAACAACACGAGCAACAACACCAGCAACAACACGAGCAACAACACGAGCAACAACACGAGCAACAACACCAGCAACAACACCAGCAACAACATGAGCAACAACACGAGCAACAACACGAGCAACAACACGAGCAACAACACCAGCAACAACACGAGCAACAACACGAGCAACAACACCAGCAACAACACGAGCAACAACACCAGCAACAACACCAGCAACAACACCAGCAACAACACGAGCAACAACACGAGCAACAACACGAGCAACAACACGAGCAACAACACCAGCAACAACACCAGCAACAACACGAGCAACAACACCAGCAACAACACCAGCAACAACACCAGCAACAACACGAGCAACAACACGAGCAACAACACCAGCAACAACACGAGCAACAACACCAGCAACAACACCAGCAACAACACGAGCAACAACACCAGCAACAACACGAGCAACAACACGATCAACAACACGAGCAACAACACGAGCAACAACACCAGCAACAACACCAGCAACAACACGAACAACAACACGAGCAACAACACCAGCAACAACACGAGCAACAACACGAGCAACAACACGAGCAACAACACGAGCAACAACACGAGCAACCACACGAGCAACAACACGAGCAACAACACCAGCAACAACACGAGCAACCACACGAGCAACAACATGAGCAACAACACCAGCAACAACACGAGCAACAACACCAGCAACAACACCAGCAACAACACGAGCAACAACACCAGCAACAAAACGAGCAACAACCCAGCGGCCAACGCCACTCACTTAGCAGGCAACTCCAACTTTAGCTCCCAAGTACCCTTTACGGCAATGGTGGAAGGAAAAGAAAATAAAAGTAAAGAAGTCAGTTACTTAGAAAAACATACACTGAAAATACAAATTTATATCAACTATGACATAACACACAATCTGACGTGAGTAAAGCGTTTACTGTTTTCCTTAGTAAACTGAATGTTGAAAATGAAGAGTACAATATTTGCTGTAGCGTGTATTTGATGAGAATTCTTTTGTCCACATCTGGATATCGCGGCGAAAATAACCTCAGCTTACCTTACGTTACCATCCAAGAGCAAAAGTAACTTAGTAGAGAGTTTATATTTTTTTTTAAACACAGGACATTGCTGGCACAGCATTAATCTTTGTTAAGTACGAGTTGTTTTTTTTTTTAGCCATCCTTGAACAACTGTTAATGGTACGAGTAGACAATAGAAAACAGTGCTACACTGCTACTTTTTTTTTTTTTTACAGCGCCTCCCTCACACAACCTTTCTATATTGAGAACAGGTTATGTTTTAAAAAAAACTATTGCCTTCGACTTATCGTGGCACTGTATGAAGATTATCTGTTAGGATATCACAGTCAAGGTGCTTACGTTCAGCGTGAATGTGTAGTGACATTGTCTATGGAGTTTTGCAAACAGGAGTGGAGTTAATAGCCAGGCCATATACAACCAAACATAATTACAAACACACAGCGACAGGTGTGATAGACAGAAAGAATGCAAGCCAAGTCATCAGCGTTCTCATATTTCGAAAACCAAGTAGCCTGATTAAATAAATATATGTGGATGATTGACGTCAAATAAAGATCTGCTTGACAACAGCCCAGGATAAAGTGGGTCGTGTTTTATATATATATATATATATATGTTTAAAAAAAATACAAGAGTTATAATTTTGTTTCTACCTTGTGGAATAACAGTAGACCCTAACCTTTTTTTTTTCTTTTTTGGTTTCAATAGATTTACAGCCGACAGATTATACAGACATACCGTTCTATACTCTCTGCCGTTGAGCTCAGACAAAAGTCTACCCATCTCTCAGTTCTACTTATAAAAATAAAACAGAAAGCCATGTCGCCTTAGGACTTAACAGCTGTTTTTATATAAGAATACCGCTAAAAATATTCTCTAAGTTTTTACATGGCGCAGTCATTGAGTAACTTCTGTCTTGTTTGGTGATTCTGTTTCTGTAGATGAGTACTTGGTAAATGGGAATGCCTGTATCCACGAACGTTTTACGAGCTCAAAAAGTGAGAAAATAGATAATGATACACAACAGGATTCCTACATATACCGCTCGGTCTTTTATATTTGAACATGCACCCTAATGTAACCAACGGACCTTGTGTCTAGGTTGAACGGTATGCGCGAAGCCAAAACGAGGCAAAATGTTTTTTGTTTTTAAATCGTACATACTGTGCAGTGCTGACATTGTATTACGCGCTAGACAAGGATGAGTAACTTTTATTTTAGGTTACAGCTCCATACGGAGCATAGAGAGACCACTACATTTGATCTCCTTTCAAGAAGCTCCTGGTTTATGTAGCAGTGTGTTTAACATGATCAAGTTGCCAGCCCCATGCTCAACCTAAAACTAATCGCCTTTT
>JAMPIV010000541.1:1725000-1843286 GCA_024509875.1 Oreohelix idahoensis
TGTGATGAACATAATTGTTTTCATTATCCAGTCATATAATCATACTGTTGTCAATATTAGGTCATATGGCCATTATAATATCATTGATTATATGATGATCATATTGTTAACATCATTATCAAGTCATGTGAACATCATAATTTTTTGTTGTGTCCACCAGCCATGATTACTTTACTGTCTGCAGTATATTTTTGTTATGTGTTCTCAATTAGGTACATGCACATCATTTTCAACATGCTGTTCCAGTTTCTCTATGGTCTCTCACTAGAAGTTGTTCACAAATGGTGGAGGGTTGGGGTGGTGTATTTGCTGGGAGTATTAGCAGGTAAAGCTTGTGGTTTTTACTTTGTGGTGAGCTTAGTGATTCTGTGGGACCAATTCAGTTTAAATTGTTTTTACATTTGAGCTTCTCTACCGTTGCCTCCACCTTGGGGCATACTGTGCATTCCCCACCATCCAAGGGGACTCTCCAATTATGCAGAGCTAAAATACTGTGCTGTGGTTCTGGGCTGTCCCAAGGAATTGTCACGTCCTGCACAGAGCCACTTCTCAGCTCCTGCCTATGGCTGGGTCCATAGTGAGATCCTCCTGCATGCAGTCAACCAGGTCAACGCCAAAGAATTACGTTTGGGGCTCAAGTGACTCCTCCAAGCTTAGTGTGCAATGCTTGGTTCTCAAAACGTTTCACCACAGAGGGAATTCCTGGAAGTGTGTGGATGATTTCAAGAGTCTTTGAGGGTGTAATTGGCCACACAGACAGAAGTTCACTTCCACACACACACACACACACACACACACACACACACACACACACACACACACACAGACAGACACACACACACACACACACACACACACATATATTATAGGATTGGGAGATTGCCATCATGTCACCGGTTTTCAGAAGGGGAGGCATGTCCCTTCTCAGTGTCTGGTAGAAGTCCTGGGGCAGAGCTAGCTGAGCCACAAATGGATGAGGTAGCACACCGAAATACTCAAGACCTAATCTTCCCACTCAGACAGCTGAGTGAAAAGGCCCTTGAGTATAAGAGTGAGATCCATCTTTGTTTCTTAGATATGGAAAAGGCGTTTGACAACATCCCTTGGAGCAAACTTTGGGACTGTTTGGCAAGGAAGAACAATCCAGCACCTCTGATTCATGCTATACAGAGCTTCTACAGGTCTTGCAGAAATTTTATGAGGATGGCAAACCATGGGTCAGAGAAGTTTGGGACTGTCACTAGTGTGGGATGGGGAGATGTCCTATCACCTTGTCTTTTCATACTCCTCATGGACGATGTCATCAAGGCATGTAAGGAGAGGACAAGAAAGTATTCAGCAGGGTACTGGAAGATGAGACAGGCCTGTATTTTAGAGCTGGCATTTGCTGATGATGTTGCCCTGATTGCTAAATCAGAGGCACATCTTCAATCCAACCTGCAAGTCTGAAAGGAAGAGCTGGAGTGGAGAGGGATGGTCATAAGTAGCTCTAAAACAAAAACATGGTGATATGAGAGGAAAGAAATCATCAGATTAAGCTGGGAGAACAGGTCCTGGAGCAGGTCAGCCACTTTAAATGCCTCGGAGCTGTCGTGAACTGAAGCGGAGGCATCAGAGAGGGGTTGGCTGCCCAGGGGGAAGCGGCTGGGAGACTTTTTCAGGCCATGGATCGAGGATTCCTCAGCAAAAGAGAAGTTGGTAAGAAGACGAAAATGGCTGTACACCGCTCCACCTGTGTCCCAGTCTTGACATATGGATGCGAGTCATGGGTGGTGACTACACGCCACAAAGGCCAGGTCCAAACTTCAGAAAAAAAGGTATCTGAGGAAGGTCGTTGGGGTGGCAGAAGGAGACATTCATAAATTTTGCATATTTGAAATGAATCAGTTGATGCATGTTTCTATGTTTTATTTATAAAAATATACAACAGCACGTTTTTATTATATACACCATACTGAAGTGTTGCCATGCTCCTCGCCATATAGTTATCATTTGTTGTTGTTGACACATTGATGTTAATAGAATATCACTTTTTAAAACCCACCCAACAATTAAAAGCTGAGGTTAGTAAATCAGTCTGACCTTTCTGTCAGATCAGGGAAGAAGCTCATGTTTGGATATTTCAGCATAGAAAACTGTTTTTTAAAATATGATTATACTGCATGAAAGCTCATCAGAAGGATTTGAATGAATGAATGAAATACTGAATAATTATCCTCATTTTTTCACTCCTTAAGGTGCGTGATGCACTACAGTTGTCCTCTACCTCGGAAGCTTGCACCAAAATATTTTATTTGCTCTAGCAGTGATGGTATGTGCAGTTATGTGTTTGACATGCTGCTATTGCTAGCTCTGTTCACAGCCTCATCCTAATTGCTAGCTCTGTTCACAGCCTCATCCTAATTGCTAGCTCTGTTCACAGCCTCATCCTAATTGCTAGCTCTGTTCACAGCTTCATCCTAATTGCTTCTTTTGATATACCTGATGGTTCAGTGGGTTTTTCTTTCATTATCACCCCATGTATCCACAGGAGCCACACAGGGGATAGAATGATATGGTGTTGGGTTAAATGACTCTAAAAGTGCTTTTATTATTCAGAGAAATATCTAGGTTTACTATAACACAATATGAATATGACAAAAATTGCTTTACTGTGTGTAGCAGTGATGATGGTAAAGCCACATTTTTTCTTTCCAGAAGAGAAATATGATGTATGAGAAAAACTTAAGAAATACTGATAGATACAGGTGAAATAATGCACAATGTCATATAATCATGCATCTGCAGCAAAGCTGTTGCGTCATTTCAAGCAACAGAGTACAAAATAAATATAAACGATGTTAATTAATGGTGTCGCAGACTAGTGTATTTGTTGCTGCCCTACAAGATGACACCAGGCATGATGGTCACTGATTGCTTTGTCAGTCAGCGGCTAAGAACCACAGAAGAAGACTAGCGTATCTGCTGGTGCATCTGTTTGGTCTTAATCCCAGCTTCTACACCAGGCCCCTATCACTGTGTATTCTGGTAAATACAAAAATAGTTCCAATGTCTGTATTTATAGTTGACCACATAGCATCAAGATGGGAAGGGTGCATTTCAGTGCTGTTTGTATGACCTCTGGATGCTGCTTGCATTTATATCTTAACTTGCATGGCTTGTTTGACTTGCTTAGGTGGACTGGCTCATTCAATCTCTGACCACAATGTCAGCTTGGTTGGTGCAAGTGGAGGGGTGTATGCATTACTGGGTGCACATCTAGCAGCAATAGTCATTGTAAGTTTCAGCCAGTTTTGTCTGTCTTCTGTTTATTATATGTACCTATCTGCCATTTATATATGTGTGTGTGTGTTATCATCAGCTTCCATCTCCACAACGAAGGTCTGCTGTAATGGATCTCCAACATCTTCTGTCTCTTGTCTTGATGGTGCACTCTGATAGACTCTTTCCTGTCCATTTCTTGATGTTATCTTGGTAGAATGAAAAAAAACAAAACAAACACACATACACACACAAATAGGGTTCTTGTGTGTTAATTCACCGCTAAAATCAAATTTTCCAAATTTATTACCCAAACTGACAACCGTACTTTTTCTTGACTGAAAAAGGTTGATTTCACATTGTGATTTGGGAGGGCAAGTTCGTCGTGCATTCATAGTTGACACGCTTATGACAGACCCGCCCTCAAACCCCCCCCCCCCCCCCCCCCCCCCCCCCCCGGGTATTTTAAGTTTATAACCAATAAAACGGTATTGAATTGGGACCTAAGATGCGTCAACAGTGCTCCACTGCCGCATCAGTCTAACCAGCTGTAAATGGGTACCTGACTGATAGGGACTTGAAAGCTGATGATGATGATGATTACGATGACTAGCAATTCCCTAGACTTAAGGGTCTTTTATATTTGGACATGCGCCCTAATATAACCGACTAGATTGAACGGGACGCGCCTCGCCAAAATGAGACAAAACTTAAAAAAAAAAAAAAACATTCGAGTAAGTTGTGTTTTTTCAGGATTACAAAACCTGCGGGGGTATATTCAAGCTATGCGGTCTACTTTTGCAGACATAGAGCAAAAGGCCAAGGATGTGACTGAGTGTGAACATTATCAAGAACAAACTCGAAGGAAACACAAACGAAATCGAGAGTATGATGATTTCAGTGGTTCCAGCACAATTGATGAATCTCAAACGCCTTCTCAGCAGTTTAAAAGCCGAACATTTCTTGTCCTTATTGATAGCTTGCTACCTTGTCAAAACGCCAGAGAGCTTATCAAAAGTTGAATGATGTATTTGGATTCCTTCGTCAGTCACAGTCGTTTACAAAATACATAGAGAAACATTATCCACGCAACACCTGGACCCATGCATACACAGATGGATCAGAAACAAATGCAACAGAAAATGGAGGTGGGGGCGTCTCTCTGACCTTAAGCACTGGTGCAGAAAAAATGCTGTCAGTGGCGACAGGACGATTCTCCAACAACTTCAGAGGCAGAGGCCCTGAAAACTGTAGCAGAGGCTATATTGACAGAAGAAAGCGCAGAGAGAAGGGTTGCTTTCTTTTCTGATGCACAGTCAGTAATTGCGGCATTGAAAAGCCAAAATAATACAGACCTGGATGATCTCAGAGTAGTGCTATAACCAGCTCCCCTCCTGGCTGCCTTTACCTTTCAGAGCAGAGTCAGGTATCCATCCACTTACAGCTGGGTAGACTGTAGCGTGACGCCACCATGTCTCCAGCCCACTACCTTTGTCACGAGAAGCCTGCGCTGAAACCACGGACGCCCTCATAAATGGTTGCTTGTCTAAAATAGAAGGATTGTAGTGGTATGACAAGATCACTAATGTGCAACTGATGACACGAACCAGGCAAGTGCCAGAAGAACGAGACATGAGAAGAAGACGCTGAAGATGGATAGGATACACACTGAGCAAACTTGCTTATAGCTTTACCAGGCAGTCCTTGGTCTGGAACCCCCAGGGTAAGAGAGGCAGAGGAAGACCAAGGAATACACGGAGAAGAGAACTGATGACAGACAAGAAGAGGATGAAGAAATTATGGAAAGACCTTGAGCTGATGGCACAGGACAGGAAGACTTGGTATAAAGCAAATGCTCCTTAGGGACTTGAAAGCTGATGATGATGATGATGACTAGGTTGAACGGGACGCGCCCCGCCAAGACGAGGCAAAAATTTTACATTAAAAAAAATAAATACATAATAATAATAATAATAGCCCCTTCAGTCATAACTGACCATGGGAATGCGCCCCCGAGGTGGCAGCCCTCAAATACTAACCCACAACCCCTACCTGTTAAATGGACTAATCCCGCGCAGGCGGAAAAAAAAAGAAAAAATTGAAAGAAAATATTGTAAGGAAAGAGTACGGTTGTCAGTTTGGGTAATAAATTTGGAACATTTGATTTTAGCGGTGAAATATCACACAAGTACCACAAATAGTACTACATCTTACATAGAGAAAGGACAAGAAAAAACCTACACTGCTGCCACAAGGCCTTCGTCAGGGACAGACAAACAGGAGACAGGAGGGAAAGAAAGTGAGAATTAATTGGAGAACATGAAACTATAGAAATAAGAGAAAAATACTCCCTGATGTATGTCACATGTTGGAGCAAAAATGTCTGCCATTAAACCAGAAAGCGGAAGTGGATAGTACATTAAAAGCAAAAATAAAAAATAATGAAAACAAGGACCGAAAGGGAACCATCAAAGAAGAGTTGGCCACTCGAAAAGCAGCAGCTGGGAGACTTTTTCAGGCCATAAATCGAGGATTCCTCAGCAAGAGAGAGGTTGGTAAGAAAACGAAGATGGCTGTATACCGCTCCACCTATGTCCCAGTCTTGACATATGGATGCGAGTCATGGGCAATGACTACAACCCACAAAAGCCAGATCCAAACCTCAGAAATGAGGTATCTGAGGAAGGTGGTTGAAGTAACAAGAAAAGACATGGTCCGCAACCAGACGATACGTCAAGGCCTAAAATCCCACCCCCTGCAGACCCAAGTAGAACAGTTCCAAATAAGATGGTTTGGCCATGTCTGCAGAATGGGAGAAGATCGGCTACCGCGACAAGCATGGGAAACAAAGAGCCAGGGATCCAGACCCCCAGGATGACCCAGAGTCCACTAGAAGGACAACATTAGACAATCTTTGAAGGACCGAGGACTAGAATGGAACCAGGCCAGGAGGAAGACAGCCGATAGGATAGTCTGGCGCTCTCTCTTCCAAACATCTACACCTCACGGTAGAAGGGGAACGACTAAGTAAGTAAGAAAACAAGGACTGGAAAACAGAGTAGGGGAAAGTAATATTTAAAAAAAAAATATGAAGAGAGAAGAGATATAAATTATTATATGGAGTAAAATTCATTTATTAAATTTTTTCTTTTTAAATTAAAAAAATTATTATATATATATATATATATATATATATATATATATATATATATATATATATATATATATATATATATATATATATATATATATAATAGGAGTGAAATCAATAGGAGGGAAGTGTAGCGGGAGGTTATTTAAAATTATTTATTATGTAAGAGTATGCCAGTAAAGAGTTCTGACCTTACAAGTAATACCCCAGTCTTAGAAATAAGCACTGGTGTATTGTTATCATAAAAATAGTCAGACTGTGAAAACCCTGGCCCAGTTGGTAAGAAGTAGTACCAGGATTTAAGGTGTCTCCTCCCTGTGACTATCTTATGATTACTTTATTCTAGGGGATAAGTAAAATGTACATTCACTGAAACCACAAATGGAAGAAGTGAATAAGTCCTCAGGTACAGTTAAAATAGTTTAATAATTACACTAATATTCTATTTCTACTAGTTGGAAAAGAGCATACACATATATATATAAAAGTATTCACACAATTACTATTATTGTCTGTTTAGACTTCATTCATTTTAAATATATCACGGTTTTTTAGTCCTCTGATAAATGTCATCACTTGACTATTTATTGTGTTTCATATATTGTGGTAGTCAGTGTCCTAAGTGACACTTATCTGTTCAACTTGATACTGCTGACACGGAACTGTCCTTTGCTAATATCAGACTTGGTAGACCCAACAGTAGGGATGCCAATGACCAGTTGAAGTTCACTCTTTGGGGTCCTGCACTTTTGTGGGATTGCCTCTGATGAACTACACCGGCTTCTGATACTGGACAGTCTGGTTTGAGTTATTTCATGGAACCTGCAACATATCAGCCTTGGCTAGTATCTGGCTAGACTTGTAGCTGACTAGCACAGATGTCAGACCAGTCAGTCATCAGATGTCACCGTTATACAATCATAGTAAGTAAGGACATCATTTCAGTGATATAGCATTAATATTAACATTTCACTTAAGTGTAACTGACTAGCACATAAGTCAGACTAGTCAGTCATCAGGTGTCAAAGTTATACAGTCATAGCAAGTAACATCATTTCAATTATACAGAATTAATATTAACATATCAGTAATAAACATCTCTGGTTTATTCCGCTCCTATACATCCCTTTCTGATCTATAACTTGATCCTTCCAAATCATATCCAGTACAAATTCAAATACTGATGCTATCCTTAGCATCTACACAAAAGTAATACATAAATAAAGAAAGTGAGTGACCACGTGATCAGGTTGCTTTCTACTGAAACTGGCTGTAGAACACTCCAGTTTACTAGCTGTAAATGGGTACAAAGTTGTGTGCTCGAACTAGGGAAGGCAAAGGCAGCAAGGAAGGGGACTAGTCACCTTAACCTCGTAAACTGGGATCTTCCATGATGAAGTTTCTAACACTTCATTTCCCTATGACAATCTCTGCCATGGGACTGCCTTTATCTTCGTAAGCGATAAAGCAATATGATAAATATAACTTCATTAGGCCGTGGGGCTATTTGTGATTACTTTTTGTACAAGCAACACTCATCCATAATGCACATGAATAAATCATATTAAAATAATAATACGTTATATCAATGAATATTATACAGGCATATTTTGTGAATTCTGTATGAACCTGAAATAACAAATATTATACACGGTAGTTATCATAATTTCGCTTGCCCTCAGACTTCAGATACTGGACTTAAAAATGTTTCTGGCGATCCGCTCACAATTCATGGGTCGTGGCGAAACTCTGCCTCCAGTCTGTCTGAACCCTCTTTCGTTGTCTGTAGCTCAGTTTACCGATACGCTTTAAATACGTATAGCGCGGACGTATCGGAGAGTACCGACGTCACAGCTTAAACCTAAGCCTGAAAAATCCTTCCCGAACAGTGATTTCGGCCGAACTGTGCGTCGACTGAAATTTTGCCTTTATCATTCTCGGCATATATAATATCCATATAGTTCCATCTTATCTAGTTTTATACAGCTGATAAAACTATCTTCCTATCCATGTAATTTCCCAACCTGTTATTTGTTGATTTTAATATTTAGAACAGAAGTGGGTTTACATGCTTTTAGCGTAACTGTGGGCAGCCGAAATACGCATATATCTCCGTAAATGAGAACTTCCTACCGTTCCATCTTATATGCAGTTATACACCATCCTTCCCTGTACTGAAATGTAAAATCCTTTTCATACGGATTCCCTTCTGTTTTTATTTATCGTTGGCGATTTCCTCTGTCCGATACACATTTCGCTGATACGCCGCCATTTTGAAAGCGGTCACTCGATCGTAGATGGGTTTATAAATCTAACTGAACCCATTTGCAATGACTTGAAACCAATTTTGCGACATAGCTCCCCCATATTTTAAGCTGGATGATATCTAGCTTAACTATTGGGTACAAGACAATTGCAAATCGACCATTCCGAGGTTAGTTTTCCTTCTTTCTATCCTCCTCAAGCTCTGTGGGATGACGACTAAGAAAATCTGCGCCCACATTCTGTTTTCCAAGAATATATTGATCCTTTACTATCTCTCTCCTTCCTGTTCGGCTTTTCATCCAGGCTCTTACTGCTGGTGAAACCGGGTCGGTAGGTTTCCCATGAAGTTTACCGCCCTCTTTTCGTTGATAGTTGGATGTGGTTTTCCCTCGCAAATCCGTAGGTGTTTGATTTTCGCTACGTGATTTGTTCCTTTTTTCCCGCGCATGGGGTTCAGACTGCAATTGAACGTGTGTGGGATGTTTCCTTTCCCCTCCCGTGCAAATCTCGGGAGTACCCCTGATTGCTGGTTTGCGTGTAGATTTTTGATGAAGACTCTTCCGTCGACTTTCTGAATCTACATAGGTGCACTCTGGACAGGAATGTACATACTGATTTATGTCTTCCGTAATACCTGGCCAGTAGAACTGGGTGGCTATTCTTTGTTTTGTGGCACCATTACCCAGGTGTTCACTCAAAGTTGATATGTGTCCCCAGCCTATAACCTTATTCCTATAGGTGGATGGTACAACGATTTGACCATGACTTTTCGTCCCTCTTCCAGCTTTCCTGTACAAGAGTCCATGTTCCATATAGAAATGTCCTTTCCTTGGAGCTTTATGTGTTTTTGATAATTTGCCAAAACAAGGCTTCAACGTGCTGTCTGCTTCTTGAGCCCGTTTCATTTCAGTTGAATGAAATTTTACGTTGGTGTCCCTCTCTATGTTCCTGGAGTCAGCCTTGGTCTGGATTCCTGCCATAACCATAGGTTTTACAGGGTCTCCTAAGAAAACATATTTACGCCCCAACATTAGGGGGTAAAAGGGATCATCTATCACAGCTGCATTTATCTCCCCTTCCACATAGCGACAACTGACATGAATCTTTGCTATGGGTAATGTAAGGGGTGATGTTCCTTTTAGTGGCCCTTGAATCTCTACTGTTTCTGTGGTGATTTGTTCAGGGCACACCAGAGATGCACACACGACTGCGTCATAGGACAAACCTGTGTCATACATTCCTGTGACTTGTTTGCCATTCACAGTCACTATCTCCTGGGTAGGTGGGTGATGGAGGCTATTCTGACTCACAGTCAGTTCCTTCCTAACAGAAGTCCTCACCTGTAGACATGCAGCATGATGAAGGGGTTTTTTCCTCCCACATTCATCAGTGTTGTGGTTGCTCATCTTACAAAATTTGCACCACTTATCTCCCTGTTTGTAGGGTTTCTTTTCCTGAGTCTGAGGGTTCTTGTCCTTATTATTAAATCTTTGCTTGTTTCTGTATGGATGATCCTTCTGGTCAAACTGGGTATTCTGCGGTGGTGGCTTATATCCTTCTACCTGCTTCCTTTTTGTTCCTACCAATTCAGCTTGAGCTGCTTGGTATCTCTCTGCACATTTCAAAATGTCTTCCAGCCTCTCTGCTCCTTGTTCCATCAGGAATTTCCTCATTTCTGGAGACATGGAATCTTTCACTTGCTCTAACATAACCATTTCTTTCAGATCCTCGTAGGTTTTCTGATACTTACCTAAACTACTCCATTTCAACAAATACGTTTCTAGCCTAGCTGAGAACTGGTTATATGTTTCTCCAGGTAGAGGTTTAGAAGTTCTAAATTTCTTCCTATATGCCTCAGAGTTCTTTTCATACCGGATCAGTAAGGCTTGCTTTAGTATTTCATAATTTTCCTGATCTTCTTTGGGGAGTTTCAGAAACACATCATATGCAATACCTCTCAATCCCTGGGATAACTTTAGACTCCATTTTTCCTTTTCCAGTCCATATGTAGAGGCTAGCCTTTCATACCTATCCAGGTACGACTCAATTGCGTCCTCCTTTTCAACAAATGGATCAAGGTGGAAGTTCATGGCCCCATTTGCTGTGTTCTGAAAAGAGCTACTCGCAGAATGAGGTGAGCTATTACCATGGGTGATAGTCCCAGCCTGAAGTTCAAGATCAAGCTGTCTCATTTTCAGCTCATGGTCTCTCTCTGCTTGTAACCTCCTTTCTTCTCTCTCGGCTTCTAATTTCTTGGCTTCTCTCTCCGCTTCTAATTTCTTGGCTTCTCTCTCTGCTTCTAATTCTAATTTCTTGGCTTCTCTCTCTGCTTCTAATTTCTTGGCTTCTCTCTCTGCTTCTAATTGCTTTGCTTCTCTCTCGGTGTACTTTTCACATTCCGTCGTGACATACCGGATCAGAGCGTCACCATCCATGCCAAGCTCTTTTCCCACCTGCAGTGTAGCAGACCTAAATTTGACCAAGTCAGCCATGATGTATCTGTAGTCTAGTAGGGCAAGTGATCTTACTCAAACTAATTTACTACAATATAATTAACTTAATTAAAATTAAAGTTAATTAAGCTGACTTCACCATATATGAAACAGCTTTCTTTATCTGTACTCAATGGTACTCCTAAAAATATAATTATTTCCTACTATGTTACTCTTTCCAAAAAAAAATTTACAAAAAAGAAAATTTCCTACACAGCAGAAATAGAAAGATGGCTCAGGAATATCAAAGATATATCCCGCAGACGAGGCCCCACTGTAGCGGGAGGTTATTTAAAATTATTTATTATGTAAGAGTATGCCAGTAAAGAGTTCTGACCTTACAAGTAATACCCCAGTCTTAGAAATAAGCACTGGTGTATTGTTATCATAAAAATAGTCAGACTGTGAAAACCCTGGCCCAGTTGGTAAGAAGTAGTACCAGGATTTAAGGTGTCTCCTCCCTGTGACTATCTTATGATTACTTTATTCTAGGGGATAAGTAAAATGTACATTCACTGAAACCACAAATGGAAGAAGTGAATAAGTCCTCAGGTACAGTTAAAATAGTTTAATAATTACGCTAATATTCTATTTCTACTAGTTGGAAAAGAGCATACACATATATATAAAAGTATTCACACAATTACTATTATTGTCTGTTTAGACTTCATTCATTTTAAATATATCACGGTTTTTAGTCCTCTGATAAATGTCATCACTTGACTATTTATTGTGTTTCATATATTGTGGTAGTCAGTGTCCTAAGTGACACTTATCTGTTCAACTTGATACTGCTGACACGGAACTGTCCTTTGCTGATATCAGACTTGGTAGACCCAACAGATGCCAATGACCAGTTGAAGTTCACTCTTTGGGGTCCTGCACTTTTGTGGGATTGCCTCTGATGAACTACACCGGCTTCTGATACTGGACAGTCTGGTTTGAGTTATTTCATGGAACCTGCAACATATCAGCCTTGGCTAGTATCTGGCTAGACTTGTAGCTGACTAGCACAGATGTCAGACCAGTCAGTCATCAGATGTCACCGTTATACAATCATAGTAAGTAAGGACATCATTTCAGTGATATAGCATTAATATTAACATTTCACTTAAGTGTAACTGACTAGCACATAAGTCAGACTAGTCAGTCATCAGGTGTCAAAGTTATACAGTCATAGCAAGTAACATCATTTCAATTATACAGAATTAATATTAACATATCAGTAATAAACATCTCTGGTTTATTCCGCTCCTATACATCCCTTTCTGATCTATAACTTGATCCTTCCAAATCATATCCAGTACAAATTCAAATACTGATGCTATCCTTAGCATCTACACAAAAGTAATACATAAATAAAGAAAGTGAGTGACCACGTGATCAGGTTGCTTTCTACTGAAACTGGCTGTAGAACACTCCAGTTTACTAGCTGTAAATGGGTACAAAGTTGTGCGCTCGAACTAGGGAAGGCAAAGGCAGCAAGGAAGGGGACTAGTCACCTTAACCTCGTAAACTGGGATCTTCCATGATGAAGTTTCTAACACTTCATTTCCCTATGACAATCTCTGCCATGGGACTGCCTTTATCTTCGTAAGCGATAAAGCAATATGATAAATATAACTTCATTAGGCCGTGGGGCTATTTGTGATTACTTTTTGTACAAGCAACACTCATCCATAATGCACATGAATAAATCATATTAAAATAATAATACGTTATATCAATGAATATTATACAGGCATATTTTGTGAATTCTGTATGAACCTGAAATAACAAATATTATACACGGTAGTTATCATAATTTCGCTTACCCTCAGACTTCAGATACTGGACTTAAAAATGTTTCTGGCGATCCGCTCACAATTCATGGGTCGTGGCGAAACTCTGCCTCCAGTCTGTCTGAACCCTCTTTCGTTGTCTGTAGCTCAGTTTACCGATACGCTTTAAATACGTATAGCGCGGACGTATCGGAGAGTACCGACGTCACAGCTTAAACCTAAGCCTGAAAAATCCTTCCCGAACAGTGATTTCGGCCGAACTGTGCGTCGACTGAAATTTTGCCTTTATCATTCTCGGCATATATAATATCCATATAGTTCCATCTTATCTAGTTTTATACAGCTGATAAAACTATCTTCCTATCCATGTAATTTCCCAACCTGTTATTTGTTGATTTTAATATTTAGAACAGAAGTGGGTTTACATGCTTTTAGCGTAACTGTGGGCAGCCGAAATACGCATATATCTCCGTAAATGAGAACTTCCTACCGTTCCATCTTATATGCAGTTATACACCATCCTTCCCTGTACTGAAATGTAAAATCCTTTTCATACGGATTCCCTTCTGTTTTTATTTATCGTTGGCGATTTCCTCTGTCCGATACACATTTCGCTGATACGCCGCCATTTTGAAAGCGGTCACTCGATCGTAGATGGGTTTATAAATCTAACTGAACCCATTTGCAATGACTTGAAACCAATTTTGCGACAGGAAGTCAAGGGTGATCGCAGTCATAATCATCATCATGTGACATATTCTTTCCAGAACGTTGTCTCCATTACAGCTGCTCTGAACGCATCACGATTCTGGGCAAGTCGACCTGCATCAGCCAAAGACAAGTTCAGACTCTCTGTGATGTCCTGGGTCCACCGTCGTCTAGGTCGACCCCTTCCCCTTTTTCCAGGGACCATGCCTTCCGCAGTCATAATAGAAAGTCATAATAAAACTGGGACTGGGTAGAAAAGGACGCCTCAGACAGAAGAATGCTGGGTGTTCAAACCATAGGGTTTAAGGCAACCCATAAGATGGATGAGGTGTTGTTCCAGGCAGAACCGACTGTTGGCATCCGAGGAACAGGATCTGATGGCTGTCACCTGGATGTTAGTGGCACCGTGGTGGCCAGGGTCATTGAAGTGGATGACCACAGGTGTGGATTTCAACTGAGAGATGTAGAGGCATCTGCAGAATCGGTCCCCCAGTCGTGTGCCCATTTGGCCGACGTAAGTGATATTACAACGCTTGCATATAATAGCATAAATGACGTTACGTGACTTGCATGTGAAGCCATGGGTGATGGTGAACTTGGCCTTAGGTAATGACACTGAACATGTTTCAATTACATACTGACATGTCTTGCATCGTGTTCGGTTACATGGCTGGGTCCCAAAATGGCCATCGTTGACAGTTTTCAAAAGGCTGTGGACTAGGAGGTCCCTCAAATTGTTATCCTGTCTATATGCCAGCAAGGGTGGCTCACTAAACACTTCCCACGACACTGGGTCAGCTTGGAGAAGAGGTAGGTGGCGATACAGGATCCTTTTGACAGCTGCGCTGTGAGGGTGATAGGTCAATATTAACTTGACTCTATCAGAGTGGTGGGGGTTGAGGGCCTCTAGATGTGAGAACTCGCTCTAAGGCAGAGGTAAGAACATCATCCAGATACTGTCTCCTGCTGAAGAAGTCCAACATTTCCTGTGCTCTGCAGAGAAAGTCTTCATCATCTTGGCATAACTGACGGAGACGGAGAAGTTGCGAGAAAGACAAGGAGTCACGACAAGCCCGAGAATGAGAGGAAGTATACAAGAGGTAACTGTGTGCATCAGTGGGTTTGTAGTACACTGAAGTGTTAAGGTCATCCTAAGTATTAAGTGGAGTGATGATGACAACAATGTCAAGGAAATTAACCGAGACAGTGGAGATGTGAGAGGTGAATTGGATCGCACAGTGGAAGTTGTTGATGAAGTTAATGAACCTAGATAGGTCGGCCTCTGGCATATCATCAGTAAGGTCTTTTTACATGGCCAAAATGTCTTAGCTTTCTTATTTTGATCTCCTTCATTAATTCTCTTTTTATTCCTAAATTTTCTAGAACCTCTATTTGTTTTCTACACTTTTCATAACATTTGCACATTCTTCTATATATCCACATATCAAAGGCTTCAATTATTTATCCACATTTCAAAGTCTTCAGTTATTTCTTCCAATTGCTTGTTCACCACCCATGCTTCTGCACCAAATAATAATGAATAATATATACAGCATTTGATGATTTTCAATTTCTGAGTTAATTGTTTAGGTGTTAGTATTGGTCTTATGTTGTTGAATGTATCTTTGGCCATTCCTATTCTCTTCTGGATTTCTGTTTCACATCTGCCATCTTTTGTTATTATATGACCAAGATATGCGAAGCTCTTGAGTTGTATCAGGATTTAGAGTGGATTATATCTGCCCTTTATTATGTATCTCTGCCGTGTTATTTTTCAGGTGTGTTTCTGACCTTTGCTGTTTATCTATGTATTCACTCTGTTATGCATTTGTGTCTGCCCTTCTTCTTTCTTCTTTGATCCTTAGCCGCCGACCGTCAAAGCAGTCAGTGGCCATTATGCCTGGTGGCGTCTTGTAGGGCAACAACAAATTGATTCCACTTTGCTCGGTCGGCGGCCATCCTTCGTACTGTGCCCCAACTCTGGTTCATTCTTTGCATCTCAGCCTCCACAGTCCTCCACCAAGTTGTTTTTGGTCGGCCGCTCTTTCCTTTTCCTTCAGGGGTCCATAGCATAGCTGTTCTTGTGATGGCATCGGGGTCTCTTCTGAGGACATGGCCAACCCAGCTCCAGCGTCTGCCAGCTATGATGGTGTGCATGTCCTCTTGCTTGCTCCGAGTAAGCAGATCTTGGTTGGTGATGATATTCGGCCAAAAGATTCGGAGAATTTTTCTTAGGCATGTTGTGTGAAAAGAGGACAATTTCGACATTTCCTTCTCTGTAACTCTCCAGCTCTCCGTGCCATAGAGAAGCACAGAAAGCACACAGCTCTGATATAATCCTAGTTTTGTGCTGTACTGAGAGGACTTCCAGATGTTGTTTAGACTAAAAAAGGCTGTTCTTGCTTTGTTCATTCTGTTGTTGATGTCTTTGCTTGCTCCGCCGTCTGGTGTTACTATGCATCCTAGGTATGTGAAGGCATCTGTCTGTTCCAGTTGCTGATTCCTTACTGATATGTGCTCAGGGTTGCTCACATTGAGCGTCATGACCTCTGTCTTCTTTAGGTTGATGTTCAAGCCCACCTGCTGGCTATACTTATTAAGTCTATCCGTTTTTTCCTTATTAATAATAATAATAATAAATTCTTTAAGCGCCAAACACGGCGCATAAGGCAGAAACCAGTGCTCTCCAGGTTGTTCGTTGTGACGCCACTCCTCTTAGCTCTTGCACATTATTTAGGCCCAACGTTCTTCCTTCTCTTATTATTGTTCTTCTGAGTGTTTCTTTTGGTCTTCCTTTTTTCCGCTTACCCTCAGGAACCCAAGTGAGCGCCTGTAGTGGTATTCTGTTGTTTTGCATTCGTAGGACATGACCGATATATGACCATCGTCTTTTCCTTATATAGTCGGAGACATATTTCTGCCTAGAGTCTTCTCTTATTTGTCGATTAGTCTTGAATTCTTTCCAACTGATGTTCATGAGTTTTCTAAGACATTTGTTCTCGAATGTATTCAGCTTGTTCTCCAATGATTTTGTTATTTTCCTTATTGGCTATGTGTATTTCTGATCTTGTCTTTGTATGTATGTCCATCCTTTGTTATATATATGTGCTTATCTCCATAAATTAGGAACCAAAGGCTTGTAAATATAAAAGATAATGATTGCCATTACAAGCATAGGATAAGCATTTGGAAGACACACAGCATAATACACAACAGAAAAATAACAATGGTAATAAGTACTCAGAGCTTGAGAATTGAACGTGCTGTAGTATATATACTTCGTTTAATTTTTATAGACTGTTACTTCCAGAATTTGTTATTTACAAGCCTAAATCGTTGATTTCTTCTTCAAGTGCTATGCCTACGCATACATGCCACATGCTATGGTTTACCTATAATCTGTACAAGGTGTTGGCGTTTTCTGATGTGTACACCCTGTACATAATTTATATACAGGTTTTCAAACCCATTCCCCTTGTTACTGTGTCTCAGAGTTCTTTTATAAGGTCTTATTGAACACAGGATTTTCCAGTCTGTTTGTGATAATTAAGCACAGAAATAGACTAAATGATGACACCATCACATTATTTTTACAGTATAAAATAAACTCAGACATTTATTGTTTGGGTTTTAAAATAAGTGCAAACCTGCTTTAAAAGACAAAGTTCCTGTGCCTCATTTATAATGGAGACCACTGTAATTGAAAATATTTTTACACGAATTAACTCTTTTGATATGTTTTTTTCAGTCTTTGTACAGGTTTTGTGGGTCTTTGTACAGGGTTTTGGATTTTTTGTACAGGTTTTTCATCTCCGAGGTGTAACATGTATGCCTACGGGACAAGGCAACCATGTCTCTCCTGTCCCAGTACTGTTTGTCAGTTCTGTTTTTGACTTTTTTTTTCATACTCTGATATTAAACTGTCCAGTATCTTCTGTTTGTCACCCTCAGTCTCTGCATTTTCATCTATCTTGTTTGTTATCACAGAGTACTCTATCTTGTTTGTTATCACAGAGTACTCTATCTTGTTGTTATCACAGAGTACTCTATCTTGTTTGTTATCACAGAGTACTCTATCTTGTTTGTTATCACAGAGTACTCTATCTTGTTTGTTATCACAGGGTACTCTATCTTGTTTGTTATCACAGAGTACTCCATCTTGTTTGTTATCACAGAGTACTCCATCTTGTTTGTTATCACAGAGTACTCCATATTGTTTGTTATCACAGAGTACTCCATCTTGTTTGTTATCACAGAGTACTCCATCTTGTTTGTTATCACAGAGTACTCTATCTTGTTTGTTATCACAGAGTACTCTATCTTGTTTGTTATCACAGAGTACTCTATCTTGTTTGTTATCACAGAGTACTCTATCTTGTTTGTTATCACAGAGTACTCTATCTTGTTTGTTATCACAGAGTACTCTATCTTGTTTGTTATCACAGAGTACTCTATCTTGTTTGTTATCACAGAGTACTCCAGCTTTCCACGTCTCGCAGTTTAGTGAAAGAAAATGGCCTGCTTTCTTTGTGCCCATGACCTCTTTCAGGACACCTTGATTACTCTTTTATTGCTGTCCATATTATTCATAGCACTCTGGAGGTCACCTCCAGGGGACCTTCTCGCTTGTTTAATGAAATAATACAATAACAATAATGGACAATACAGTTAACATTCAAAAATCTGGCAACCTCCGGACCTGAGGAGTGCCTGATTTTTGAAAATGCCGGATTTTTTATGGTTATATATGCTGTATATATTTAACAGAAAATGACTACCTGTACAGTCCTTTAAAGAAAGAAAATTAAAAACTAAATGAAAAGCAAATGAAATTTTAATGTTCATCAACTAAATAAAACAGTTCTACAGAATTTTAGTTCAACTGAATAAAATAGTTCTACAGAGTTTTAATTCAACTAAAGTCTGTCAGGATGGTCATCTTCATGACTGACAGTACATGTAACAGCATCCTCAGCAACAGGAACACCTTCAACTTGTGGAGAAAATGTTGATGGTGGTGACAGCACATCTGGTTGACTTGAAGTTGATGGCAGTTGATTATCAAGTGTGGACACCGCTGCTGCTTCTTCCTGCTTCCTAGCATAAACGGCTCCAGAAAACAGTGGCGCGCCAACGCAATAAATTTAAAATTGCGCTCCAAAATCCATGCCGGAAATCTGAAGGAACCGGATTATCGATGGCCGGATTTTTGAATGTCAACTGTACAGAAATAAATACCATTTACACACTAAAAATACACAGATACTTGGTCCATAATGCCTGTATCTAGAGATTGCGGCAACTTAGTTGACCAAATTCATCTATGTAATTCTTTCTTGCAGCCCGTTTTTTTTTATCACATCTAGGTTATCTGCTTAATACTTCTCTTCTTTTCTGTTGTCTGCTTGGTGTTCTTTGTGTCTTTCCTGTGCTTATAATCTGCTTGTCCTGGTGTATAATTTGCTACTACTTCTGAGATTGATTTGTTGTGGCCATCTTTCTGCCCTTTGTCATATGTGCCTTTCTGCCCTATTACGTTTATTGGTGTCTGCCTGTCCTTTTGTTGTGTGTGTCTGCCTTTGTCATGTATTCTTGCCTATCCCTTGTTGTTTGTCATTCTACCTTTCTTATGTGCGTCTGCGCTTTGTTGTATGTATATCTGCCTGTCTTGTATCATACATGTCTCTTACATGTGCTAATGTATTTGCGTTTTGTTATGTATGTCATTTGTGTAGAGAAATTATTGATTATAATTGTGGTATGTAAGTGCTTATGGGTTTGTAAGCGTTCACTACCCATTACTAATAAATAATTGGGCAGGCAGACATATGTCCATGTGAAGAAGACAAGCAAACAGCAGAATGTGTCCTCCAAGTATGTCAGCTGTATGGGAAACGCAGGTCAGCAGCGTAGCTGTTACCAGTCCTATTAATAGGAAAAACTATATGGTGATGAGTGAAGCCTGAGACAGACCACCAACTTGATGAGAGAAATAGATATGGTTATATGAGGGTAAACGATAAAGAAGATGACTACTTGTTAACCATTTGTCTCCTAATTTTTGTTTTTGTTTTTTGAATGAAGTTAAAAGTTCCTGTCATTTATAAAGACTGATTTTCCTTGCCTTCTTGAAGAACTGTTTCTCTCGTAAAATAATGTGACTTCATATATACTTATTATTATTATAAGGCAGGTCATTGTCATGGAAACCTGGGGGTAGGAGAGGTAGAGGAAGACAGAAGAAAACACGGAGAAAAGAACTGGAGAGAGAAATGGAAGAGATAAAGAAGGTTTTGAGTGGATAACTTGGCAAGTCTTTGCTCATTGGGTAGCTGAGTGGTTGAATGAATATATTCTTACTGCTGGTGTCATTCTTCCTTTGTTGAGTATTTTTGTCTTTATTATAACACTGTTAATTCTGTCCAGAACTGGAAGGAGATGAACTATAAATGTTTAGATCCTGAGGAAATGGAGGATAATGCATGCTGTGGCATCTGCCGGGTACTGTTGAGTGCTCCTGTCAGGCTTGCTATCATTCTTATATTAGGTGAGTTGTTGCTGTCTTTATCTGTTATAGTAAAGAAAGCTTGTGTGTACATGTATCATCATTGTCAGAACTAGACACATGAGAATACTTGTGCTGTCAGAGTGAACTCTCTACTGGTACTATGGGCTTAAGGTACTCCCACACTAGACTCTTTGCTCGCTGTCTCAAAGGTACAACCATAGCACACAATAGCTGACATAAATAACATGATAACACCTATAACAGGTAATGACCCTTTTAATGAATATCACACACAGAGGAGCCGCACCCGGCTGACGATACACATGAACATGCATTGCACAATGCACTGAAATAACTGCCACATACTTGCCGCACACTATAGCTCAACAAGATATCCAAATAATACACGCAGAGCTAATCTACTCAGCAACCGCCATGACAATCACTCACATAGGCGGAACACACTACTGACAAAACGCAATACATCATTGCAATCATGAAATACAATCCAGGAGGATATCAAACTAGCAACAAATCACTACTCCTGATCTCATGAAAATAACGGCAAGAAGTAATGAGCAATAGTGGCAACTCTATAACTTTCCCCAGCAAAACTGCTGACCACGGCCATCAACGACTTCTCAGTCGAGCGGACATATCATGACTAACTCTTCCGCCAAACCGTTTCTTCCGGTTTCCCTTCTAGCCAAAAACCGGCTGGACAGGTATCCAAAGATGAATACCAGGGTTGTCACACTACAGTGTAACCACTCTAAAATTTAGTGCGCAATTATGCTGTGACATCCCCCCCCCCCCCCCCCCTTAAGAAAGAAAACGCAGTTTTCTTCCATCGGAGGAGTACGCCCCATCCCCTCTGGGTAAGGACGACCGAAATGGCAATATAGCACCTCCATATGCAGATAAGGAATGCCAGAGTTGCTCAATATCATAGACATACATGCCTTCTTACTCACCCCATTCGATACAAGAAAACATGTACAAATCCATACCCGGTATTGACAGTCGTGAAAAATAACAACGACTGACTAATCCTGGAGTAACCTACACATAATGCATGTTACACAAAATTCTGTATACATAATTGTCACCAAGCAGCAATATGTTATCGTATAAATAATTATCTCTTATATTCTAGTCGTAAATATACGATAATGATCTACATACATATGGCGTACCACTTCATAAATATTACCTTTATGGCAGTATATACAATACATTGTATAACAAAATACATCACCATAGTCATATAAATATCGAACTGGGGGCGTGGGTCAGAGCACTCAGGTTCGGTTCATATTAACCGAACATCTTACTGAACGCGACCCTAAATCTAACCCCAGCTATTGCTGAACTATTAGCAAATGATTCTTAAGCAAGGACATATGCTTCAGCCTAACTGCCTTCCGCGCACCCCAACTATTGGTAAAAGTCACCCGTGCCATCTTTGTATTGTCACGCAATGGCACTACTTCCACAAATCTAACCTGCGCGACTTCGTCGAATACTCTTCTAAGAGTGCGCCAACTAGTATTCTGGGGAACGTTACGCACCCAAACTGTGCGATTATTAGCGTTCGGACATTCGTATACGTCCCTACTGCTTCTACTCCTGTCGTTTGGTACTTGTTGCGACTCGCGTCTACAATGTACCTTGTGGTTCTCTCCGTTGGGAGTTTGGTGATGCTGAGCATCTGCATCAGCTACACCCATGGCACTATGCACCCCGCGTACATTACCGACGGTTAAATCGGCAATCGGATCCTCCAGGACCAACGCATAGACCCTACCCGTAATGAACGGTGTGTCCACTCTAATGCACGCCTGGGGGTAAGTCTCAACTTTGCCCCCGAACGTGGTGCATTTTACCGTTTTGCCTGTCAGACAGGAGTCGTCGATGCACGATCGACGCACCCCAATTGTTGTGCATCCGGTGTCTCTCAACACCCGGACTGGTCTATTCTCCACCTTTCCTTCGTGGAGGATCACCTTGCCAGTCTCATGCACTGCCGATAGACATGGTGCCGCATGCCCACATTGTAGCACTAATCTCTCGTTCGCATTGAACAGAGGGCGGCACCCCGCACAGTCCTCGCTGTTCATTGTGTCCAACACAACCGCAGAATTTGCGTGTTCAATCGGGGTAGTGCAGCTATCAGCACTATGACCCCTGCCACCGCAATTGGTACACACGCGCTCTTTCTTTTTCTCCTCGCGTGTGCTTTTGCTGGAGCCTTTCGAGGACGAAGACCCCGCATCAGAGTCAGAAGAACGACTCTCTGAGGAAGCACTCCTCTGCTTATGATGTTTGGTTTTGTACCAAAATCTGTCTTCGTCCCGAGAGTCCTCAAAGCGTACCTGCTTGTGAGTTTGGTACTCCTTCCTGTCACTATAATTATTATGTTGTCCCCTCGGACGACTGTTTCTATGAGAACGAAAATTCCCATAGCTACCTCTCCGGGACTGGTAGGGATCAGAGGGCCTCTCATATCTCTGTTCTTGATCCCTGTCTGTCTGATTTCGCCCAGGATGGCGCTGCACTTTGCCAACACTGGCAACTACGTCTTCTGTCAGACCCGACTTCTGAATGGATTTGCCCGGATGGGCCAGGACATAATGGTGACCCAGTTGGGCCATGGACTCAATGTTCTTTGGTTGGCGTTCCTGGAAAAACGCCACCAACTCACTGGAACATGAGGACAACACTTTGTCTCGTAGCACCAAATCCAGCAAGCCATTATAATCCTTAGGAATTCCCTCCATTTCGATCCATCTATTCAATAGAAGTTTGATCTTCGAGATAAAATCCTCGAAGTCCTGGTCTGAACTAGGCATCGCGTTTTTAAAACGCGTCCGGTATCCGTCAGAAGTCAGACGGAACCTCCGGAGCAATCTCTCCTTCACTTTATCATAATCGGCCCTTTCCTCCACAGGGAGGCTATAAAAAGTCTCCATCGCGGGCCCCACTAGCAGTGTCGATAAAAGAGATGGCCACTGATCCCTATCAGCCTTATAGGCTACACATTCGGCCTCAAATCTTTCTAAAAAGAAATCTAAACTGTCTATTTTCTCATTAAAATTTGGTAGCCGCAGCCTAAAAGGACGATGAGCCCCACCAGAAGTTGAGTTCTGACCACTCGCACCCACTTCTAACTTCTTTAATTGTATCTCCTTCTCCATCATTTTCTCTTCCAGAGCTATTCTCATTCTCTCCTTCTCCAACTGTAACTCTCTATCTTCTCTCATCATCTTTTCTTGTAATTCTCTATCTTCTTTCATCTTTTTTTCTTGTAACTCGAATTCTCTCTGTTTCCACTCACTTTCTTCTTTCATCTTCTTTTCTTGTAACTCCTTATCTTCTTTCATCTTCTTTTCTTGTACCTCGAATTCTCTCTGTTTCCACTCACTTTCTTCTTTCATCCTCTTTTCTTGTAACTCCTTATCTTCTTTCATCTTCTTTTCTTGTAACTCCTTATCTTCTTTCATCTTCTTTTCTTGTAACTCCTTATCTTCTTTCATCTTCTTTTCTTGCAATTCGAATTCTCTTCTTTTTAGCTCTAACTCCTCAGCTCGAGCATCTCTTAGAGCATTTTGTTTATCAGTTCTCTCCCTCTCTTCCTTTTCTTTCAAAGTTCTTTGATTTTCAACTGAGTTGAATTCTGCCTTGGCAAATTCCACCAATTCTTTTCCTGCGTACCCGGCTTGCATGCCAATCCGCAAGCAAGTGTCCATATCCATGATGTACACTAGTAGTTCTTCCTATTAACTTTAGTATAAATCTCTATAATATAATTACTCGACTGTATACGTTGCACTTGAGTCAGCAAATAAATTTCTGCTTACAATAATATTCAGTAATAATATGGTAAATATTGATATCTCTTCATCAATTTACACACATATATATATGCATGAAAGTAAATACCACCTCGTAGTTTATTATGTAAATATGATTCACGTTTACGTTATGGTCTCACTAAAGACTCACTTAGCCTTTTGGCTATGTTCTCACTACTTTGTGAAAATCAGGTCTTTCTGGCCCCTTATTCTCTACTAAATCCTTACTCACACTTACAGTAGTCTATAGTTGCACTTTGACACCCATATAACAACTTATAATAGTCAATAGTTGTATAATAACAACTTTATGATGCTTTATGGTGCTATGACACCACTATATCAACTTAGTCACCACTTAGACTTTACTTTACAGTCTTTACTGGCACCCACACTGGTGCTATATTCAATAACACTCCACTTATTACTCACCTCTGTAATCTCTGCTAAGCAAGCACTACCTATGGCAAATGAACACAAATGTAAACTACACAAATGAAAGCAACATACACATCACAGCACGAAAACAAAACTCCAGTCACGAGGAAATAGATGATAGAATACAAAGAGAAGAGATAGCTTAATATCTACAATGCGTGACTGAGCACGAACGAAAACAAGGGATACCTGTAAACGTATTTACAAGATAGTAAGATAGGACAAGATAACACATCACTTAAACAGAACACAAGAAATACAGAATGTACACGACAATATAAATACACACTTCACAGCTACCGCTAACGTCAACAGGGCTCCGGAATGTAAAGTAGGGCAGTCGCAGGAAATTCGTCTGCCAGACTCCACCACAGAACAAACACGCCACAACCTAATAGAATTGGTCCAATCCAATCTTTCCTATAAAAGGCCAAACTGGATTACACTCACACACCAATACACTATAACACTAAAGACACTACGAAAACCACACTCAACAATGAGGAGCTAGAAGCTAACTATTGCCCTAAGCACTGTATTCACCTCAGTGAAAATAAATTAAGTACCTAAACAGTAGAATATTACTATAATGTATCAAAATATATAATACAGAAAATTCCAAACTATAAGGAACACAGAGCAAGAGCAAATTTAACTAACAATCAATCTACCTACACACCAAGTCACACTTATGCAATAAAGAAATGTTAAACATGAGGAAAAAAAACAATAACAAACCGAAAAGCAAATACAAAAACAGCACTACCCTATTTACCATGTGAAAGTAACTACTAGATATAATCAGTAAAGAAGACAGACAATATCATTAAATTATCAGAGAAAGAAGAAAATATTAATATAACATATAATACATAAACATACAAACAATAACTTATCTGAAGCTCCAACGGCGCCTGAGCAAGCAGAATCCTCAGCCCTGACGAAGATAATGATCACAGAACGAACGAAACTTCACACTAGGACACGTAAAATCCAAACTAATATAAGTCCAGGAATCACTTCACTGTCAAATCTGAGTGTTACGGTATGATATTATTTCACGCACAGACCTTAGTATCCTTCAGGATGCTTCCACAGCACTGTCGATATTATCAATGTAAATGTCTACTTCTTTAAAGTTCAGCTACATAGCTTATAACACAGTGTCAGGTAAGTCCGCAAGGCACTGAGCACAACACATTCGTCCGTGGTTGCGTAGCACTTGATTGTCAAGCACGTCTGTGTTGACAGGCAATGTCACTGGCGTTGTCTTAGGAAGGTCACGTCAGAGCAATTCACTGGCGTCGGCTTAAGAAGGTCACGTCAGAGCTTATTTACCCATGGCTGGGCACCCCAGTAAAGGAAGGTCACAGCAAGAGTCCAGCTGAACAGCTCCTTCATGTAGCGGGAACACGATGACTCGCCTATAGTCTAACCACCCTAACCATACTCGTATGCCTATATGAACTTAAAAGTTCACAAAGGTTCTCCACAACAACTCCTAACCCTTCTACGGTAACACTCAAAGCTACAGTGACTCAAGCAGGATAGCGCAACAACCGAAGTCGTCTCCCCGCCCTGTTGAACACGTAACTTTGCTCCGCAGGAAGCCCCGAATGTTACCAAGAAATCGTGAGGACTACCTTGCTATCTATCTATTTAAAGCCTGACTTCACTGCACTTCTATTCCCAACACTTGCCACAATACTTCAGCAATGCTTGCCAAACTAACCAGCTTTACATACTATATGACCTACTAACACCACCTGTCACTCCGTTGCTCCAGCTGGATCAATGTTGCCAAGCACCAAACAAACTCAGAGATACGTCAACCTGCCCCGTCTGACGCACATTGTAACAAAAGCTTAATACTTTAATAATTGTATACAACCCTGCACCAATACCATAACAGACAACTTGAAACTTAACAACGTCTTATTTCACCGTGTATGGACTGAAATATACTGACAAAATAGCCATTCCCGCTGTGATACTGGAAAGTAGGTCAGCCCTGGAAATCGAGGTCAGGTCAAAGACCGTAAACAAGACACTAACAGATCGACACCTACACTGGACCCTGAAATGTAAACAACTCACCCAGTAAGTTGCAGAAAATATGAAGTCGCTAACACAGTAGCTTTACTAACCTTCTAACACTCTGTGTGTACAATAAATAATGGCAAAATTACTGCCCCACAGGCTCTTAGGCCTTATTATCAAACAATATTCAATTAACACGTCAGCTAGCTGGGAACTAATATTATAACGTATAGGCCTCCATAGCCAAAGAAATAGTCCGCAATAACTATGAGCCAAATACTAGAAAACCACTGGCCCCATGGCCTCTAACTTACCGGACCCAGAGCCCCCAGATGTCAGAACTAGACACATGAGAATACTTGTGCTGTCAGAGCGAACTCTCTACTGGTACTATGGGCTTAAGGTACTCCCACACTAGACTCTTTGCTCGCTGTCTCAAAGGTACAACCATAGCACACAATAGCTGACATAAATAACATGATAACACCTATAACAGGTAATGACCCTTTTAATGAATATCACACACAGAGGAGCCGCACCCGGCTGACGATACACATGAACATGCATTGCACAATGCACTGAAATAACTGCCACATACTTGCCGCACACTATAGCTCAACAAGATATCCAAATAATACACGCAGAGCTAATCTACTCAGCAACCGCCATGACAATCACTCACATAGGCGGAACACACTACTGACAAAACGCAATACATCATTGCAATCATGAAATACAATCCAGGAGGATATCAAACTAGCAACAAATCACTACTCCTGATCTCATGAAAATAACGGCAAGAAGTAATGAGCAATAGTGGCAACTCTATAACTTTCCCCAGCAAAACTGCTGACCACGGCCATCAACGACTTCTCAGTCGAGCGGACATATCATGACTAACTCTTCCGCCAAACCGTTTCTTCCGGTTTCCCTTCTAGCCAAAAACCGGCTGGACAGGTATCCAAAGATGAATACCAGGGTTGTCACACTACAGTGTAACCACTCTAAAATTTAGTGCGCAATTATGCTGTGACAATCATCAGGTGCCATCTTCACAGCGAAGGTCGGCTGCAATGGATCTCCAATGTCTTCTGTCTCTTGTCTTGATGGTGCACTATGTTAGACTCTTTCTTGTTCATCTCTTGATATTATCTTCCCATTTACAGCACTGTCTTCCTCTTGCACATTTGCCTTCAAGTCCTCCTTCTGTTATGGTCTTCAGTGTCCGGTGTTATGCCTTTTTACATGGCCAAAATGTTTTAGCTGTCTAATTTTGATCTCCTTCGTTAATTCTCTCTTCATTCCTAGATTTTCTAGGACCTCTTTGTTTTCTCCTTTTTCCATGAGATGTGCCCCATTCCTTATCTGAGAGTCCTTATTTCTTTCGTACATGTTTAGCTGTTGGGAATCTGCACACACAAATGTTACATGGTTTGCTCTAAGTAGACTCGAGGCTCTCTCTGTCCCTGTCTTACGTCTCTTCACAACTTTAAATCCTTTCAGTACATAGATCATTGTGATTCTTGTCTTTTCCTATCTTTCTCAACATGTTTCCCAATTTCATTATGACACACATATGCTCGAGTGCTCATACCTGAATTTACAGTGTATAAAATTTTGGCTAAAATAAATATACTAACAATTGTTTTGTAACAGATAAGAAAAGAGAAATACTGCAGTTCCAGGAGAAATAGGAGACACAACCATGAGTTTTCTATGCTGAACAGTTAATGAGGGGTGGGGAGAGAGACAGCTCCTTCCAATAATCAAGGAAGTTTGGAGGTTGCTTTGCTGTCTGCAAAATGGTTTTTTGTATGTCATTTGTAATCTACACCAGCTCAACATTAAAATCTAATAGATGCAAATAGTCTGCCATCACCGGTGTCAATACCTTGTCGAGGTATGGCGGCTTGCGTACCCTGATTACACCCAGAGCTATGCCAGCAGGAGTTTTACTCCTGGAAGGTTCTACCAAGCTCGACAGGTTTGCACGGTCAGGGGTCAGACGAAAGCAGACACCCTGGTCCTCCAGGTTGGGGGTTTTAGCATAGGGCTGACACCCCTGTCTATGTAAAAAAAAATTGAAGTTACAGAAACAACAATGAATAAACAAACTTTGCTGCGGGACGGACATCCGGAGTCTGAGGCTCGTATGACTGTCATTGGTGAAAGCCGAAAGGAAGCCACTGACATGAGAACGGACATCCTGACCGCAAAACACGATACAAGAATAGGATTTTGGAATGTCAGGACAATGAATGAGACGGGTAAACTAAAACAGGTCACGGCAGAAATGAGAAACTATAGGCTACATATTCTAGGGATAAGCGAGAGCAGATGGACAGGGGCAGGAAACCGAGGATTACACCTAATCCCCCCCAGCAGGAAAATTAAAACATCAAAAAGGAACCCTCAATATTACCTTCAACAAAGGAGCCAAAGAAGATCCATCTAGAGATTAACATCAAAAAGGCAAAACTAACCTACATTATTGGAATGAAAACAACCATGGCATAGCAACCCAATACACCCTTTTAGAATGGAAACCCACAACAACAAGCTTAAGATTACTCTGGAAGAGAATACTACCCACATACAAACAATGGACCCCCCCACCAACGTACAAAAAAGGCACCCTACTGTAAATGAATAGCCATTATTTTGCAGAAAGAAATGGATAGAAAGGATTACTGGAATCTGATCCCAACCACCACCAAAGTTTTCACAACATATAAACACCACTCATTCCCCCCAATCCTATACCTCACACAAACTCTCAATCCCCAAGACAACATAAACAAAAACCCACTGAACACCCACAACCCCACCAGAAAACAACATTCCCAACACACAAAAAACACCCCCCCACCCACCAATAGATTACACCAATAATACAAACCAACAATGGGACCAACGAATACAATGAAAACAACCCAAACACAACATAACAGGTAATGCAGACCAAATGGATACACAATAAAAATCTACAACACCCACAATGGGAGACCCAACCCCCCCCCACAAAAAAGCCCACAAAAATTACCCCCCCCAAAATACAAAAAAAAACAGTAAAACCCCCCACAAAACCCACCAATCAAAACTGCAGAAAGAAATGGAAAACACAACCTAGATTCCCAATAATGGGGACCATCCCCAATATGGTACACCCCCCCACACCCACAAACCACAGTTACCCCAAAATCCCAAACAAATAACCAATGCGCAAATAACCCAAAAGAACACAAACAAAGAAAATAACTCAAATTAGAACACAAACCAAACCCAACACAATACAACCAAATAACCAAGGGAGGGACCCCCACCCCCGAAACCTTAGTAATGGTAGAAAATTTACTAACCCTAACTTGAAAGAAAAATCACCTTAACCCCACAAAAAAATATAACCCCCCAAGCTGTCCCTCCAATAAAAACACAAACTCCGCCAAAAAAGAAACAACAAAACCAAGCATCCACACAAACCCAAAATACCAAACCCACCAAACGCAACCAACCCCCCTACACCAAAAAAAGAAAATGGGGAGTTTTACATTAACAAGTTACAATTAACATATAATGAAAGAGTAATGGGGAAAGGAATCAAACAGCGGAACCAACATAAAAACCATATGATTCATCTTATTGTACCAACTTCATGAAGGTTTTGTAAATTTCAGAACCACAAAACGGAAACAAAAACACGTCATTGAAAAAAAAAGAAAAAAAATGAAACACAAACACCACATCTAAAAAAAAAAAAAAACACGTCAAAAAGACACACCACGAAACAAGTTCCCCCAAAAGCACAAAGTAAAGGCCACAATCCCTAAAACATAACATGTAGTATTAACAACCTGGTCATTGGAGGAACACTTTTCCCACATAAAGAAATTCACAAATTAACATGGGAATCACCAAATGGTCGGGACAGAAACCAGATAGACCACATTATGATTAACAGTAGATGGAGTCATGCATTACAAGATGTGAAGGTAAGAAGAGGTGCAGATGTGGGAAGTGATCACCATTTAGTAGTAGCAAAACTGAAAGTGAAACTAAGAAGGGCTGGACCAACTGTAACTACACAGAAAAGGTTTGACATCAGCAAATTGAAGGACCCCCTTACCAGAAAAGCTTTTGCGGCTGACATAAAGAAACGATATCAATTTGCCAAAAGTCAGGAAAAGATATTGACTGATGATATAGACCAGAAATTCAACACCATTTCAACAATATATAAGGAAAGCAGCAAATCATGCTTGGGATTCCAGGAAAGGAAGAAGCAAGGCTGGATAACACCAGAAACACTAAACACCATAACACTGAGAAAGGAAATGAAAAGAAAGAAAACAGAAGCGAAGTCCCCCAGGTTAAAGCAACTATATAGCGAACAGTACAGTCAGCTGGACAAGGAAGTTAAACGCCAAACCCGAGCCAACAAAAGGAATTTCCTAGACGATCTTGCAAGACAGGCAGAAGAGGCAGCACTGAGAAATGAACAAAGCACAGTATACAAAATAACTAAATTCATCAGCGGAAAACGAGGTGCAAACAATATTACATTAGTAAGAGATAAGCAAGGAAATCTCATCATGACAGCAGAGGGACAGGAAACCAGATGGGCAGAGCACTTCAGAGAAACTCTGAACAAGGAACCACCAGAGACACAATTGAATGTTCCTGAGGCTGAAAACGATCTAGATGTAAATACAGACATTCCACGAAAAGAAGAAATCATCACAGCAATCAAAGGGTTAAAGAGCTGTGCTTTCTGTGCTTCTCTATGGTGCAGAATGCTGGAGAGTTACAGAGAAGGAAATGTCGAAATTGTCCTCTTTTCACACAATATTGCCTTAAAAAAAATTCACCGAATCTTTTGGCCGAATACCATCACCAACCAAGATCTGCTTACTCGGAGCAAGCAAGAGGACATGCACACCATCATAGCTGGCAGACGCTGGAGCTGGTTTGGCCATGTCCTCAGAAGAGACCCCGATGCCATCACAAGAGCAGCTATGCTTTGGACCCCTGAAGGAAAACAAAAGAGAGGCCGACCAAAAACAACCTGGCGGAGGACTGTGGAGGCTGAGATACAAAAAATGATCCAGAGTTGGGGCACTGTACGAAGGATGGCCACCGACCGAGCAAAGTGGAATCAATTTGTTGTTGCCCTACAAGACGCCACTAGGCGTGATGGCCACTGACTGCTTTGACGGTCGGCGGCTAAGGATCAAAGAAGAAGATACAAATAGGAAGGCACAAATACTGATGGAAGTAGCTTTCTTTAGATCACTTCTTTGTGATTGTAAACGGAATCGATGCAAATATGCTGCTCCATCAATTCAGCCCTTTCACATCACTTGAGGATTGCAGAATGCTGCATCATTGTACAAAAACTCTTGTGAAAAAGGAACATCTGCATGCTCCAACATGAAACGTGGCATAGGGCTTCAGAAAGGAAGACTTTAGCGCTATCAGTGGCACAAGTACATACCAGTTCCTGTTTGTGCTGCACTTTTAGATAGCACATTGTATAGCTGTTCGGACATTCATAAATAGATTTTTAAATCAATCAATCAATACCCTTTAGCTCCCCAAGGAGCATAGGCCTTCAACAAACACATGCCAAGTCTTCCTGTCTTGTGCCATCCGCTCAAGTTCTTACAATGTTTTCCTCATCATTTTCACCTCTGCATCCAGTTCTCTTCTCCATGTGTTTTTGGTCTACCACTGCCTCTCTTTCTTTCCCTGTGGATTCCAGAACAAGGACTGCCTTTTAATGCTATCAGCAGGTCTCCTCAATGTGTGTCCTATCCATCGCCAGCGTCTTCTTCTCAATTCTTGTTCCACTGGTACTTTTCTGGTTCTTGTCATCAATTCCACATTTGTGACTTTGTCATACCATTTCAGTCCTTCTATTTCCCAATGCAATGAAAGCTCCTCTTGCTTTTTGTATTCTTATTTTGATATCATTGTCTGTCCCTCCAACTCTATCTATATTGCTGCCAAGATATGTGTACGATTCTATATCCTTTAGTGGTGTTTCTTCAAGTTCAACCTTGTTATCATTTCTTGCATGTATTCTCATAATCTCTGTCTTTTCCCTGTGTATTTTCAGGCCCACTTGTTGTGACCTCTCATCGAGAATTGTCATTTTCTCTTGCATCTGATTATGGTTATGGGACAGAAGAGCCAAGTCATCTGCAAAATCCAGATCATCAAGCTGTTTAGTTAGATTACACTGGATTCCATTTCTGTTGTGTGATGTTGGTGTTTTCATAACCCAATCTATTACTAGTAAGAAAAGAAATGGAGACAAGAGGCATCCCTGTCTCACTCCCATTCTAATCCTAAATGGTTCTGTAATTTGTCCTTCATGAAGAACTCTGCATGTCATGTCTTCATAGGTCTTCCTTATTAAGTTAATGATCTTCTTGGGAACTCCGTAATGCCTCATCAATTTCCAAAGTGATTCCTTGTCTACACTGTCAAATGCCTTTTCATAGTCCACGAATCCGATGTATAGCGGTGAATTCCATTCCAGACTTTGTTCAACTATTATTCTCAATGTGACTATCTGGTCTGTACAAAATCTGTGTTGTCGAAAACCTGCTTGTTCATCTCTCAGCTGCTTGTCTATGGACTCTTTTAATCTCTCAAGGATGATTCTGTTTAATACTTTTCCTATCACCGATAGTAACATTATTCCTGTATAATTTGTGCACTCTTGTAAATTTCCCTTCTTAGTCAACTTGACCAGATAACCTTCCTTCCATTCTGCTGGTATTTCCTCTCTCTCCCAGACTTTGCCAAGTAGTTTGTATAATATCTCTGTAGAGGAATCAATATCTGTTTTGATGGCCTCTGCTGGAATTCCATCTGGAACAGCTGCTTTTCCATCTTTCAGAAGCTTTATGGCTTTCTTTATTTCTTCTCTACTTGGTCGTTCACAGCTGATTAGTAGCTCCTCTTCTGCTGGCTGGATGTCTGGAGGATTAGTTGGAGCTGGTCTATTGAGAAGTTCCTCAAAATGTTCTGTCCATCTCTTCATTTGTTCTTGTATATTACTAAGCAATTTTCCATTCTTATCTTTTATGAGGCCATTTGCTTGCTTATATTTCCTTGTAAGCTTATTTGTGTTGTTGAACAGGTCCCTGATATTTCCTTTGGTGGCAGCTTCCTCTGCTTCCCTTGCCATCTCTTCAATATACTTCCTCTTGTCTCTTTTGATGTTTCTTCTTACTTCTTTGTTTGCTTCTATGTACACTTCATGAGCCTTGGCTTTGGAACTTCTGGTTTTGCTTCTGTTTAAATCTGCTTTCTTGTTTTTCCTGTCTTCTATCTTGGTAATGGTTTCTGTTGTTATCCATGCTTTGTGCTGATGTTCTCTTTTTCTCTACTTCTTCACATGTCTCATTCCATATATTTTTTACTTGTTACCAGTGGTCTTCCATATCTGCTTCATCTTCCAGCTGTTGGAGTACTTGGTATTTGTTGGATACTGTGATTGACATTTTTTTTCATATTTCCTGATTTCTTAGATATCCCACATTATACTGTTGTCTATAGCTATTCTTCTTTCTTTGATCCTTAGCCGCCGACCGTCAAAGCAGTCAGTGGCCATTACGCCTGGTGGCGTCTTGTAGGGCAACAACAAATTGATTCCACTTTGCTCGGTCGGCGGCCATCCTTCGTAAAGTGCCCCAACTCTGGTTCATTCTTTGCATCTCAGCCTCCACAGTCCTCCGCCAAGTTGTTTTTGGTCGGCCTCTCTTTCGTTTTCCTTCAGGGGTCCATAGCATAGCTGTTCTTGTGATGGCATCGGGGTCTCTTCTGAGGATATGGCCAACCTAGCTCTAGCGTCTGCCAGCTATGATGGTGTGCATGTCCTCTTGCTTGCTCCGAGTAAGCAGATCTTGGTTGGTGATGATATTCGGTCAAAAGATTCTGAGAATTTTTCTTAGGCATGTTGTGTGAAAAGAGGACAATTTCAACATTTCCTTCTCTGTAACTCTCCAGCTTTCCACGCCATAGAAAAGCACAGAAAGCACACAGCTCTGATATAATCCTAATTTTGTGCTGTACTGAGAGGACTTCCAGATGTTGTTTAGACTAAAAAAGGCTGTTCTTGCTTTGTTCATTCTGTTGTTGATGTCTTTGCTTGCTCCGCTGTCTGGTGTTACTATGCATCCTAGGTATGTGAAGGCATCTGTCTGTTCCAGTTGCTGATTCCTTACTGATATGGGCTCAGGGTTGCTCACATTGAACGTCATGACCTCTGTCTTCTTTAGGTTGATGTTCAAGCCCACCTGCTGGCTATACTTACTAAGTCTATCCATTTTTTCCTGGATGTGTTGATGTGAATGTGCTAGCAGTGCAATGTCATCTGCATATTCCAGATCTTCCAATGTAGAAAATGTAGTCCATCTTATTCCTCTGTTGTCTGGCACATCACCCAGTCTATGACTGTTAAAAATAAAGTTGTTGATAAGGGGCATTCCTGTCGTACTCCTGTCTTCACTTCAAAGGTTAGGTTGCTCTGCCCAATGCTGCACGTAAAGTTGGCATAAAGGCTTTTTATGATTGACACTATGCAGCTTGGAATTCCATAAGCCCTCAGTATTTTCCATAAACTGTCCCTATGTATACTGTCAAAAGCCTTTTCAAAATCAACGAAATTAATGTACAACTGTCTTTGCCATTCTGAGCACTGCTCTATAATGTTCCTGAGGGTAAATATATGATCTACACATCTTCTGTTCTTTCTAAATCCTGCTTGTTCTTTCCTCAGTTTGTGGTCTACTGCTTTTGAAATTCTCTGTATAATTATCCTGCCTAGTATTTTGCTGGGAACTGAGAGTAGAGTTATTCCTCTCCAATTATTACAGTCTGCAAGATCTCCCTTCTTGGGCAATTTGACAATTATTCCTTTTCTCCACTCTGTTGGTGTTGTCCCTGTTTTCCAGACTTGTGCAAATAGTGGTTCTAATAGTTCTGCTGCTAGCTCAGGGTCTGTCTTAAATAGCTCTGCATTTAAGTTATCATGACCAGGAGCTTTTCCATTCTTTAACCCTTTGATTGCTGTGATGATTTCTTCTTTTCGTGGGATGTTTGTATTATAATCTAGATCATTTTCAGCCTCAGGAACATTCAATTGTGTCACTGGTGGTTCCTTATTCAGAGTTTCTCTGAAATGCTCTGCCGATCTTGTTTCCTGTCCCTCTACTGTTGTGATGAGATTTCCTTGCTTAACTCTTACTAATGTAATATTGGTCTATAGCTAGATACTGTTGTAAATTTCTTGAGTTTTAATTTTGTTTTATCCAACAGAAGATGGTGGTCTGATACCACATCTGCTCCTCTACATACAATCATGCAATGATGACCTAAACCTCTTACTTATGCATATGTGATTAATCTGATTCTCACTTCTGTGGTCTGGTGATATCCATGTTGCTTATGTATTCTTTAATGTGGAAATATGCTTCCTCCTATAGCTAGTTGATTTGTAAGCACAGAAGTTAGCTAATAGTTCCCCATTCTCGTTCATCATACCTAATCCATGCTTTCCCATGATTTCTTCAAATCTGGTGTTGTCTGTTCCTATTTTCGCGTTTAGGTCCCCCATCAAAATTGTGATGTCCTTTCTTTTCTTTTTGTCCAAGACATTTTGTAGTCTGATGTAAAAGTCTTCTTTCTCTGATTCTTCTTTATCATTTGTTGGTGCATAACACTGGATGATGTTTATATTTACTTTCTTTTTGGCTGATTTAAACCTTGCTGTTATAATTCAGGGTCCCATTGCTTCCCATTCTATAAGTGCCTTCTGTGCTTCTCTAGACAGCAATATAGCCACCCCTTCACAGTGGTGGGCTCTTTCCTCCTCATGTCCTGAGGACAACACCATTTCTCCTGTGATAAATCTCCTCCCCTTTATGCCCTTCCACCGTATCTCGCAGAGACCCAGGATATTAATCCTGTAATTTGTCATTTCCGCGACTACCTGTGCAGTTTTCCCTTGTTCACATAGAGTGCGAACATTCCAGGTGCCAATCCTGGAGATTTTCCTAGACGAAAAAAGGTTAGTCGCCAACCTAGACTCCTTTCGGTTTTCTCTGGGTTGCTTCATTCACCTGTTTTCCAGAGGACCTTCTTCTGTCTTGGGCGGCTGAGTTGATTTATATTCTGTATTTGACTTGTCCATGTTTGTTGAAATTTTTTGGTAACATACATGCCACATGCTATGGTTTACCCATAATCTGTACAAGGTGTTTGCGTTTTCAGATGTGTACACCCTGTACATAATTTCTGTACAGGTTTTCTAACCCATTCCCCTTATTACTGTGTCCCATAGTTCTTTTATAAGGTCCTATTGAACACAGGATTTCCCAGTCTGTTAGTGATAATTAAGCACAGAAATAGACTAAATGATGACACCATCACATTATTTTTACAGTGTAAAATAAACTCAGACATTTATTGTTTGGGTTTTAAAATAAGTGAAGACCTGCTTTAAAATGCAAAGTCCCAGCGCCTCATTTATAATGCAAACCACTGTAATTGAAAATATGTTTACATGAATGAATTCTTTTGATATGTTTTTATACAGGTTTTTCGGGTCTTTGTACAGGTTTTTTGGATTTTTGTTACAGGTTTTTCATCTTTGAGGTGTGGCATGTATGTGGTAAAATGTTTTTTTACGGGATGCCCAACCTTCCTTAGTTGCTTTTTATGACACTCATGGTAGGGTACAGTGTTACTATTCTTTGCTCCCCTTTTGGGCCCCGGTAACACACGGGTGAGATTCTTAAATGGGTCATGAAAATTGCATGGAGGTGAGATTCATAAATAAAAAAGCTTTTAAATGTATTTTGATGACGTGGCTGCACTGGTTATTGTGAGAGCATTTGTATCTGCTGTTGGTTGAATGGGACAGACACATACTTGATGATGCTCTGATAAATATTATTCCCACACCCCATCCTCACATAAATAAAAACTCAGGCGATCTAGACAGGGACCACACTGTATTGATAGGCTTGTAACGCTGTCACTTAAAAACAAATCTGCCACAGTAGTGAGCACTCATTAACTGTGATAGGACTGAAAGTCAAGCTGCAAAGAAGTGAAGTGTGTGAGAGATCAGCCACTACCTTGAGAATAGAACTGCCAGGGTACAACTACAGTAGACATTCAAAAATCCGGCAACCTCCGGACCTGAGGAGTGCCGGATTTTTGAAAATGCCGGATTTTTTATGGTTATATATTCTGTATATATTTAACAGAAAATGACTACCTGTACACTTTATCTGCGATCGACAATGCACGATGTTTACGTTTTACACCACTTCTTTTATTTGCTGAATCCATAATGGGGGCTATACAGCAGCAAATAAATGATAAAATGAGAAGGAATGAGCAGGAATGCCTGTTAACACGTGCAAGCAAGACCCAACAGCTGCATCAAAACATAAACTGCTCCAGAAAACAGTGGCGCGCCAACGCGGTAAATTTAAAAATGCGCTCCGAAATCCATGCTGGAAATCTGAAGGAACCGGATTATCGATGGCCGGATTTTTGAATGTCAACTGTACAAGGACAGACCAGTAGGAAGATTATATTGGAGCAGGGTGTTCCCCAAGGTTGAATCCTGTTGCCTACATTGTTCCTTGCATACATAAATGACATATCAGAGAATATTCCAAGAAGAACCAACAATACCTCCTTTGCAAACAACTTAGCCCTGTGGATACCATCTATTCAATAATTTAAAAATAGGACCTACTGATGAGTGTAACTATGACACTGACAAAATGACTGCTGAACATCTGCTTCCCAACATATTAGCAACAGAGAACGCACATATGGCCGTCACTAGTACCATTCCTGGAAAAACTCTATGGAGATACCAACAGCCTCAAGCCGACTGCTGCTTTCTTTGAACATTGTCAAGTTGACGTCTGAGGGTGAACGAAGAAGAAGAATTACATTTTCATTCCACTTGTGAAACGTTGTGGGGAGCTGAAGTTTTTGCTGTTGAGCCTAGTGTGTCACATTGAGTAGTGTGAAAACATGTTGATGTGGGATTTCTGTAATATTACCCATCCATCTGCCTCTTGGCCTTCCAAAAGCTCTGAAACCAGATCTTCTACTGGCATGGGAAATGGTGGTAATTGATTGGTCTCCACTGTCATAAGATGGCCAAGCTGCTTTATTTTCTGTCTCTCTATGTATTTAATACAGGATGCAGTTTCTACACTTTTCTGATGTCAACATTTATGATTCTGTTTCTGCTGGTGGCATTAATGGCTCATATTTAAATATGTAAAATTTTTTGTTGCTGTCATAAGACAACCTTTCTTAATGTTTTTTGATGGATTGGTGGATGAGGATAACTCAGCTTATTATTTGTAAATTGCATGTGTGAGATTCTTTCCTAATATTTTACCATAACATAATTTTGTGTACTGTTATATGGTATATTTTGCCTGGTGCCATAACACCAGGCAGACACCCGCGGCATACCAGAATGCCATAACACACGGGTTGTGGAGCATTGAACTAGAGCAGTTATGATGTAGAAATTTCTTATACCATTTTTGAGACAGTCATTGCACCTAACAATGCCAGACACCTTTCTGGAATCCACATAGATAGTTGAAGAGAGCAGGACAAAGGAGGACATAGAGAAGAGATCCACACAAGATGGAGGATGCATCTTTTTCTTTGTTATTATTCTAATTAGCCACACAACAATTTGAAAAAGATGAAAGAGAAGCAGGAGAGTGAGCTGATTTCTAACTATCGTTCTTACACAGGAAGTGTACTGACTGGCATAAAATTGTTTGTTACTTGCCACCTCTAAATAGGTAAAAGAGGGAAAGGATCACGTTACACGCCCATTGAGGCATATTGGGAATATGGTGTTAGGCCCATATTTTCTTGACCATCGGCACACAAGGGGTGATGTGGTCAGCATCACACCGGCCTCCTTAACCTTCCCAGAGTTGTTTTGGTACCCAATTCATGAGGCTGGGTTGACACTAACCACTGCACGGCCGCGGCTCCTCACCTCTAAATAGCATCAAGATATTTTATGTTTCCCTCCTGATCTTAAAAAAAAAAACAGTATAAGTGAAATATATTCTGTGAATATGTGCTACAAAAGAATGTATGTTAACACATTAACTACCGAATTGAAAAACACACTGTGGCCGAATTAAATCTTTTTCCCATTTTCATCCTGTAGGTGTTTGCACAAAGTAAGCTGTAGTTTTCGTAATTGTTTACAGATTTTTATGAATTACATGTCATTTTAAAGATAAATGAATGTACTATTACAATAAACACCGGTTGTAACTCTAATAGAGGTTGTTGCTATCTAACGGCCCTCTGATGGCCGAGGACTTGCAATATTTTCACAATTATAACTGCTTGCGCCCCATCTCTATCAAAATCACAATTTCAATCAATGTGCACACCGTTTTCACTCTTGTCCTCGTAGCTAGATCTATCAGTCAATTGTTGAAACACGTTTCTATCCTATTCAGCCATTAGACGAGATGTACACGCATTTTTTGTAGTCCTATCACTAGTTGCCACGGTAAACAGTTTTACACGATTTGGTAACTAACCCAAAACGCTGAAAAATATAAACATAATATCAATTTTCCAGTGTTCTACAACAACCATGCTTTGGGAATTTGTTTTCTGGTGGCAACTTAAAATCTCGAACCAGATCAGAGAGTGTTTCAGTACATTTTTCATTCGTTTTATTACTAAAATTAGACTGGCGCTCTGGGCGGCTTGCGGTCCAAATGTGATTATTTTGTGAGCCGCTGACAGCGGCTTGCGGTAGTTAATGTGTTAAGTTTTCCTCTTAGTCTTAAACAGAATTAAAGTGTAATATAATCTTTGAATATGTGCTACAAAGAACATTTTCTTATCTTCACCAGTGATTCCAGACACATCTTTGGCTATTTACAGAAGAGTTACAGCCCCTGAAGAGAACAAAGTGGGTGTGACAGCCCATATTGGAGGTTTTCTGGCAGGTTGGTGAAGTCCTTGTGATATAACTGACACTTACTTACTTACTTAGTCATTCCCCTTCTACCGTGAGGTGTAGAGGTGTGGAAGAGAGAGCGCCAGACTATCCTATCGGCTGTCTTCCTCTTGGCCTGGTTCCATTCTAGTCCTCGGTCCTTCAAAGATTGTCTAATGTTGTCTTCCCAGCGGGCTCTGGGTCATCCTCGGGGTCTGGATCCTTGGCTCTTTGTTTCCCATGCTTGTCGTGGTAGCCGATCTTCTCCCATTCTGCAGACATGGCCAGACCATCTTAATTGGGACTGTTCTACTTGGGTCTGCAGGGGGTAGGATTTAAGGCTTTGGCGTATCGTCTGGTTGCGTACCATGTCTCTTCTTGTTACTTCAACCACCTTCCTCAGATACCTCATTTCTGAGGTTTGGATCTGGCTTTTAGGGGTTGTAGTCATTGCCCATGACTCGCATCCATATGTCAAGACTGGGACATAGGTGGAGCGGTATACAGCCATCTTCGTTTTCTTACCAACCTCTCTCTTGCTGAGGAATCCTTGATTTATGGCCTGAAAAAGTCTCCCAGCTGCTGCTTTTCGAGTGGCCAACTCTTCTTTGATGCCTCCCTTTCGGTCTATAATAGCTCCGAGGTATTTAAAGTGGTCGACCTGCTCCAAGACCTGTTCTCCCAGCTTAATCTGATGTCTTCTTTCTTCTCGTGATATCACCATGGATTTTGTCTTAGAGCTGCTTATGACCATCCCTCTCTTCTCCAGCTCTTCCTTCCAGACTTGCAGGTTGGATTGGAGATGTGCCTCTGATTTAGCAATCAGGGCAACATCATCAGCAAATGCCAGCTCTGAAATATAGACCTGTCTCATCTTCCAGTACCCCACTGAATACTTTCTTGTTCTCTCCTTACATGCCTTGATGACATCGTCCATAAGGAGTATGAAGAGGTAAGGTGATAGGATATCACCTTGTCTTACACCAGTGGTGGTCCTGAACTCTTCTGACTTATGGTTTGCTGTCCTCACATAATTTCTGCAAGACTTGTAGAAGCTCTGTATAGCATGAATCAGAGGTGCTGGAATATTCTTCCTTGCCATGGCCCCATCGACATCCAGGTCACAGCGATCCGATCCTGCTCCTCTGACACTGCCAGCCGAGAACAGCTTGAGAACCGTCTTATCCACCGCATGGGGTGTCTAAAACCAGCCGGTCTCAACACTTTTCACACCTTTGTCTGAGGTCCCTCTCCTCTCTTGCTCTATTTTACTCTTTCCACTCTTATCCTATTCTTCTATTTGTATGCCATATACATTTTTTTATTTCATATTTATTTATCTCCCACTCATTCTGTCCTCTTCTATTTCCAGTCCCCACTTTTATCACGTTGGGTAGTTTATTGTCCGGTTTCGTTTTTTAGTTTCTTAGTATGCATTGTGTACATCCGGCGGCGGAAGTCACTTTCTGTTCAGCCACGCTGTCATCAACAGACAGCGATTTTGATAGAATTTCGGTTCTTGCCTTCAGGGAAGTACCCAGTTTTATTTTATTTAGTTTTTATGTGTCCTATCTAGCCTCCACTTTCTTTCCTTTCCTGACGAAGGCCTTGTGGCCGTAACGTAGACTATTTTCTTTGTCTTTTGTCCTCGTAAGACGAATCACCTTTTTTCGATTTTTTTTCAAACCCACCCATTGCCAAACAGTCCCAAAGTTTGCTCCAGGGGACCCTGTCAAACGCCTTTTCCAGATCTATGAAACAAAGATGGATCTCACTCTTATACTCAAGGGCCTTTTCACTCAGCTGTCTGAGTGTGAAGATTAGGTCTTGAGTACTTCGGTTTGCTCGGAATCCGCACTGGACCTCATCCAATTGTGGCTCAGCTAGGCGTCGGAGTCTCTGCTCTAGGATTCTAGAGTAGATTTTACCAGGGACACTGAGAAGGGATATGCCTCTATGGTTTCCACACTGTCGATTATCACCCTTTTTGAAAATTGGTGTTATGATGGCAATCTCTCAATCCTTTGGTATGGTCTTGTTGTACCATGCTGCCTGTAAAACCCTTAAGAGTAATAGGTCGCCTGATGCTCCCATGAACTTAACCGTTTCTGGTGTTATACCAGCGTGCCCTGCTGCTTTGCCCATCTTGATTTTCTCCAGTGCTGCCTTCAGTTCTTCCATCTTTATGTCATCTTCACCATCATTGGTTTTCTCTTCTGTGTTAGTGGTTATCATTTCTGATGCTTCACCATGCTCACCATCCAGGAGTTCTGAGAAATATTCTTTCCATCTTTCCATTACTTCCTTCGGGGCTGTAAGCAATTTGCCTTGCTTGTCCTTTATAAATTTGAGAGGGCATTGTTTTTCCTTCCTCATGTTCTTTAGGGTCTTATAGAACAATTTCTGGTTTTCTTGTGCATCTTTTTCTAGCTTTTCTCCAAATTCTTCCCAGGACTTCTGTTTTGCTGCTAGCACTTTGCTTCTGTTCTGAGTGTCACATATTCTCTATATTTTTCCATTTGTCCTTTTGTGTTTTTAGCTCCTAAGTATTGTTTCCATGCCATTTTCTTCTCTCTTATTTTCTCTTTGACTTCCTCTGTCCACCAAGGTGTCCTCTTTCTCTTGTTCCCAAGTCGGACTTCACCGCATGCTTCTGCAGCAGCTGTCTTTATGATATCCTTGAATTTAATCCAGAGGGTTTCCAAGTCATCGGGTCGTTCTTCTGTGTTGCTCACCGCTGCAGCAATAAGCCCCTGATATCTGGTCTTAATTTCTGGCTCTCTCAGCTTGTAGGTCCTAATGCTCATTTCTCCCGCTCGTTTACTTGGTTTCTTGCGTGATGGGCAGTTCCTAGGCTGAGCAACTCTTTCAGTTGTTCTTTTGATTGTTAGCAGGTAGTGATCACTTCCAATCTCTGATCCCCTCCAGACTCTAGCATCTCGGACATATTTGAATGAGCTCCTCCGAACAATGGCATAGTCGATCACTGACTTCTCATTCTTTGTTGGTTCACACCTAGTGTATGCATGTATGCGCTTATGGGGGAACTTTGTGTTGGTAATGATCAGATTCTGCTCACTGCAGAATCTAAGGAGTCGCTTTCCATTGTCATTGAGAGTATCTTCTCCATATCTTCCGATAACTCCACCCCATCTAGCATGGTCATTTCCAACTCTGGCATTAAAATCTCCGAGCATGATAACTTCATCTAGGCAGTCATCCACTGTCCTTTGAAGCAGCTCCAAGAATTCCTCTTTGACCTCTGCTCTCTCATCCTCATTTGGCCCATACATTATGACCAGGTTGACTATGGTTTCTCCTTCTTTTAGTTTTACAACCATAATTCGCTCCGAGACAAAGTTCCATCCCTTGATACTATCTTTTTGATTTTGGGCCACAATGCAACCCACGCCCCCTTTAGCTCTTTCAGATATGGGTACACCACTGTAGAGCAGCGTGTTGCCATCGAGAACCATGACTCCTTGTCCTTTTTTCTTTGTTTACGTTATAGCCAGGATTTCTAGTTTTGCTTTCCTCATCTCTTCCACCAGCTCCTCTTCCTTCCCATTTATACTTCTTGTGTTCCATGTTCCATAAGTCGTAGTCCGTAGTCCGTTCCAGTTCGTCGCCTTTAGAATCAGTCCAGTTTTCTCTCCTGTATTGCTCGTAATCGTGATTTAAAGCAAACAGGTGATTGGCCTGTTGTGCCTTTGCATGGTGGAGGGGCTGCCTCCTTACGGCCTCCATGCAGGCCGCCCTCCTCCTTTTTCACTTGGGCTTGGGACCGGCATAGGCGGAGTTATAACTGACACTACGTTGTTTTAAAGTTTGGTTTGGTTTGGTTTTAAGGACTATCTTCATTGCACACGGACAATGCCATCTGTGCTCCGATCTCTTCCCTTAGATCACACAAGGAGGATCTCAGCGCAGTGCACGAACTCCATAGCACCAGCGAGAATCCCAATGTGTGTATATGAATCACATATTCTTTAAATATGTTTGTGGTGGGTAGGTTTCCTAATTTTTAAATTTTGCCTGGGCAGCGGCCTTATGGCCTACTCTTTAGGATTTTCCAACTGCCGTGGGATTTTTAACGTGCTCTACTTGCTCACGGGACCTCCTATTTTTTCGCCCTTATCCGAGAAGGCTAGACATCCGATCTTACTACCCATGAGACCAGGAGAGTATGACATAATTAGGACCACTGGTTCTGAAAAAAATATTTCCATAAATTATAATCCTCAACTGGGATTCGAACCCGGTACCTTTTGAATACGAGGCAGACGCCATACCTCTTAGCCACTCCGACCTCCTGTTTTAAAGTTACATTTAAAAAAAAAACCCAGAAAATACAACATGACCCCCTCAACTCCCCAACAAGCATAGACCTTTAAAAGTTGTTAGCTCAGGTCTTTCCATGTCTTCCTTATCTTTGTCATTTCTGTCTCCAGTTCTCTTCTCCATGTGTTTGTTTGGTCTATCTCAACTTCTCTTACCTTGGAGATTCCAGAACATAGGGCTACTTGATAGTGCTGCTGTCAACAGGTTTTCTCAGCGTAGGTTTTTCCATCTCCAGCGTCTTCTTCTGATCTCTTGTTTCGCTGGCACTTGTACGGTTATTTTAATAATTAACATTATTAATTAAGTAATATCAAATGTGAGTAATTTTTATTATCAAATGCAAAGCTGTCTCACTCCAGAGAAAACAAATAACAGCACTAAAACATAGGAAACTACAGCATGACAGCACAAAATAGGCAGCATGTCAGTTTTTGTGATATAGAGAGTTTGTGGCCCCACAAGGTAAGTTTTTTCAAAGACCTTGCGATGGTGACAAAATTAATTTAAGATTATTAAAATAAAAATCTTTGATGGAAAATGTGATCAAAGACAGCAAGTCTTTTAAGTGTCAGATTCTGATCAAATTCAGTCTAAAGTTCAGTGTCACATTGAGTGAAAAAAAAAGTTTGTCAAAACACCAACATTTTTTTGACAGAGCATTCATACTTAAAGGAGAAAATATAAAAATAAATTTTTTAATTTAGTCTCGTGTGAATTTTTAATGTAAAATAATTCTTGGATAGATTGAGAGTTTGCCATCTTGATCTTGTGATAGCTTCTGACTGAATGTCTCAGTGTTAATTGGCACTCATTAGCACTACCAAATGTTAAAGTTTTGTAACGTTGCTTATCAAAAAGTGCGATTTTAAATTATCTTTTGCCAAAATTATGACAGTATTAGAATAGAAACTTTCATCTGTTAATTCAGTTCAAAGACATAGCCTGACAATAGGCCACCCTTAGTGCAACAGAAGTTAAAAAAAAAAAAAAAAAGTAATAATAATTTTGTGCTAATTCAGCAATGTAGGTCACCACTATCTGGTGCATTTTAGAATGTATTTAAGATCATCTTTTACCCATACTTGACCAGAGCCTGAAAGAGTAGCAAAGAATAGTAACACTCTAACCTTCCAGGCATGTTTATAGGAGGCCACTAGGGAAGGTTAGGTGTGAGGCTGGCTGTCACATGCTGTAGAAACTCAAAGCCACAAAAAACATGAGCAACAATATCAAGTTTTGTTTTAAGCTTGGCAAAACCACGTTGGAGACCTGTGAAATGCTTACCTTGATAGGGTAAAAAACTCAAATTTTCCTTTCAGAATCAAACAACCATGGGTATAGTGTTAGTATGGACTTAAAATGTTTGCCCACATAATGACCTCATTAATTATGCAAATTAGCTATCCAATATGGCCGCCGTAGTGAATAAATTATACACCTTTTTTAAAACATCATAACTATGTTATTTGTACAAGGATCTGACTGAAACTTGGAAAATTGAATCATTATATATAGCGTGAGGTCATGAACTAAAATGACAGAGATTGATAGAAAGGTTAATTTTTAATGAATTTTCAAAATTTATATTTCTGGAATGTTTGATATTTGTGCCTCATTATATATGCATGATGGTCATAAAACTAAAACTTTGAATTCAATTGTATCCATTTTAGGTCAGAATCTGTAAGATTATATGACAACCAACTATGTTAATTTTCATGTCAATTGAATGTACAGATCCAGAGATATCTTGTTTCAAAGATCACCAATTATGCTAAAAAGACAATTCCGAGAAAACAAAGAAAAACAGAAAAAGAACTCACAAAATGAAGTTTAATGAGCTCCTGTTGAATAAAGGTCTCCTTCTACTGCAGCTGCAGTGTCTATGAATCCCCTTTTCAGTGCTCTCAGGGTCTTTCCATTGCAATGTCCTTACTTGCTGAATAGATCCTGTGCAGCGTTCTCCTGTATGCTTTCTTTGCCATGGGTTGACTTGTGCTCATGTATATCGAAAAATTCTGCAATGCACTGTGGCCTTTCCCAATAGAATGCACAAATGCCACCATTCGCACATTTACTTCTTTGTGTTTGTGAGTAGCTGAAGATGAAACATCAGAAGTATTGAAATTGGCATTCCATTCACCACAGTTTGTGCACTTGATACTGATTTCATGACAAAAGCCATTCCGAGTCTTTTCGACGATCTCACAGGTCAGTGAGTACTGATAACATTTGTCACATCTAAAGTTAGCGCATAAAAACCCAAACAGTAGTTTTACATCCATAAGGATAAACACATTTCCCCTGTTGTCATTTTTAGCTTGTCCTTCACTTTCTTGGACCTATATGACCTTTATTTTCTTTGCTGAGGAGCACAGAGGCTTTATAGCGACACTATCGACATTAGGTGTCTCATTTTCAGGCAATGGTTTGTTGGTGTACATGCCTCCCACTCTTTGTCTTATTTCCCATTGTGAACAAAAGAAGCTCTGCTAACTACTATTATACAGAATCAGTATAAAGCTAGCAATAAATAGAGTTGATGTTGGTGAAAATGCACAATGCATGTAACAAATGTTGAAATTTACGATCAAAGCTTTCTAGACACACACTTTTGAAAAATTCATAAGAAATCATTGAGTGATTCCCCGTGGAAAAATTATAAATATCTTTTTCCTGTTGCCTCAGTATTATTGTAATTTCGCAGTTTTACAATTACGCACCTTCATGTTGGGTTATTATTCACATGGTAACCAACTATAAACATTGGTTGCTACGCAAATCACTCAAGGGGGTGTGTGTAGAAAAACACTGATTCCTATCAAACCAGAGTATCTCTAAGCTTCTATGAATTATTTTTAGTTCAAGAACATGTTGACGATGATTTAAAGCATGAAAATGAAAATTGTTGGATTTTTATTTTTTTTAACCTTTTCAGTGTATACTACTACCTTAAGCAAGCATTTGGTGTCAATGCTACATGCAGAACCCAGATGCTTGAATGGTTTTCATGCTTCGGACTTGGGCAGATAATGGTTAAATATTCCATTCTGTTTGGCCTTCAACCAGCAGAACAGTTAAAGGTATGAAAGAAGTCCAACAGGACATTCATGAAGACCATCGGTATCCATGAGGACCATGACATCTACAGCATTGTTGACATTTTCGTATGATACATGCCAACAAATTTTTAAAGAGGAACTTAACATGAGGTGGGTTGGGGCCATATTTGCCTCTTGCTAGCTGACTCATAACCAGAGATGGCACTGACTGAGTATGTGCAGAGAACTCCAGGAACCAGCCATAAACGACCATGACATCCCTTTTAAGGTCATCACTGGTGATGGTTTACAGCTATTACCCAGAAAAACAAAGCAGCAGTCATCCCAGTGAAAGAATCTATCTTCACCACTTCTGAAGAAAGCTTGCTGATCTGTTTCTTTGACATGGAAAGAATTATCCACAAGAATTTAGTTCCTCCAGTCAGATAAACATTTCTGCGCTGAGGTCCTTAGGCATTTGATGAAGACATAAGGTAGAAACATCTAGTCAAGATGTGCACAACAGTGATCCAGCTCACACTGCTGTGTAGAAGCTTTTGACTAGAAACAACACGGCAGTTGTCCCCTTCACACACCCCCCACACACACACTCAATTTAGCTCTCTGCAACTTCTGCCATTTCCATAAAATGAAGATTCAGTTGAAGGGATGAAGATTCAAGAACATCAAGGAGATTCAGATAGAATTGCAGGTACTGTATAATACTCCAAAAACTGAGTTCCAGAAGGGCTTCCAGTGGTAGGAAGGGTGCTGGGATCATTGTATTAACTCCCAAGGGGACAACTGCAAAGATGATGGCAGATTTGAACCTTTAAAAAAACCTAGTTTTTTTCTTATGGCCACAGTCGAGAAACTTTTTGATAGCAGCATTTAATCAGAACTGTCTCAGGTTCTAGTAAAATGTTATGAAGAATGCTATCAAGGGTTGTAGTATAAAGTTATAGTGAATGCTGCCTCAAGTTGTAGTTTAAATTTATGAGTGCTGTCTCAGGTTTTGATGCAAAGTTATATGGAATACTGTCTCAGGTTGTAGTATAAAGCTGTAAGAGAGTGCTGTCTCACATTTTAGTATAAAATTACAAGGGTCATGACTCCCAAATGCCAGCCTCCTGTTGTCTTGTGCAGAGAATTGAACCCACTCCACCTTGGTTGTGGCTTTCTTCACTCCTGTTTTTATTTTGCCAGCTGGAGGCAATTGTGAAAGTAATCCTTATGTTGAAAATAAATTACTGTCCTGAATTCCATAGCCCGCTGCAGTTGTTCCACAGCCAGCACGTTACCCTTTCCGCAGTTTCACTGAGCCTTTTAAGTGCCCTTCTTCTGGACTGTCTTTCAGACCCAACAGTTTCAGAATATCATACACTGAGGCAGCCACTAGACCTCATGCACATACCTCAACAGCCATGACCCTTGCAGTGAACCCGTCAATATCTCAAGTCTGTGACTAGAACATTATACTTGGTCACTTTGAACGAGTGTTGCTCATCCAATCTGGATTCAAATGGCACGGTCAGCTCAATCATAATCTGGTGTGATGAGGAGGAATGTAGCACTATATCTGGTCGTCAAGATCTTCTAATGCTTTCCGAGTATGTCCCTCGCCCAGATATATCTACTGCCATCTCCCAGTCATTCACACAGTCGAGAAAAGATGGCTAACTGCAACTTGGTTTGGGATGCGCTGACTTTCCTGCTCTCAGAAAGTATGTATTTGCGGTACTCGGTCTGACTTTGCTATTTGCCTTCACCCTAGCCAGATCTGTTGTAGCAGCCAGCTCATTTAGTACTCTGTTGTGGCGCCAAGTGTATCGCCTTTGCCCTAAAGACACCTTGCAAGCTGAGAGCACATGTTCAGGTGTCTGCTTCTAATGGCACAGGGGGCTCTGAGCATCATCAGACTTTCCCCATCTCACAAGGTTTGCAGAAGATCATACGTTGATCTGATAATGAAGCTGAGTCTAAGAGGCCTCATATGCCATATGTCATTCCATGTAAGGGACCTTTGCAGAGCTCCTTCCCATGTAGTCCACTTGCCTTGTTGGGCTTGCTGCACTGCTATTTGCATTCTCTTATCATTCTCAGCTTCTCCAATCTCCTGAATAACCATAACTCAGTGTTCCTTATTTGATACCTTGGACCACCAGCAGATGCCACTATCACAAATCCTTATCTATTAGTCTGTGTGTATCCGATTACCTCCTTTAGCTTGAGCGACTCTTGGGCAGCACCAACAGCTTCATCCACTTTCCACTTCCTTCCAGTTTTCAGTGTGGGATGATTAAACTACGTCATCTGCTGACTCGCACAGCATCATTGCGAGCCTCATCTTTTTTGCTTTCTATTCCTCCACAACTGACCTGAAAGAGAGCACAGGCTTTGTCTTCTTGCAGTAGAGCGCTACTTCTGACAGACCTGGTGGTACCCCTAGCCATTTCCTTATGAACTTGTTGACCTTTCTCTCTATAGCTTCCACTGTACACATTCTTATTTCATATATAAGCAGTGACCATAGCAATTTAGGGATCAACATAAACTGGAGGCACCACAGTTTGAACTTTCCTATGAGTCTGCTTTGGTCTATGATTTATAGTCCTCTGTCTGCCATTTCTCTTGTCTGTTGAACTGCCCTTGAGTCTTTTAATGAGACATCATACACCCTGCCAAGATTTTTTACAGGTTCCTTAAAGTTAATGTTAATCAGAATCAACTTCATTGCACTCCGGGCAAACTCATAAGTGCTCAGTTTCCCTCAGTAAATGTCGAAGACTATGAATACTAATTGTTCCTGGTGCGCACTGGTTGTACACACGCCAGATGCATCCTCTCATATGTCCATCCCTGCTTGTCTAACATTTGATGCCAAATTCCAGCAATCCCAGCCCCGATGATTCATCGATTGCAGTGCCATTCTCTATCAGGTGATCATGAATTGCCCTCAGTATTTCTCTCTTATCCATGTTCAATTCACCTTCTGTGGGTGCTGTTGAAGCTAGTCTGTCAGCTCTCTCACCGCCGCATACCCCTGCATGACCAGGACAGTAGATCCATATCAGTTCTTGAAGATTCGATGCTTCCATGGAGGCCTTCCATTCATGTCGGAGCCATCCATTCTGGACCTTTCAAAGCATGGACTGTGAGTCCGACACAATAACTGCCTCAGTTAATAAAGTCTCAGACAGCCATCTTAAGGCAGCAGTAACTGCCTCTACCGCCACTTTCACGTTGGAGGTTGTTATCATGTAAGCCTCACCGTGTTCAGCGATGGCTCTGCCCTTGACTCTAGCAGAGAAGCCCCACCCTGATTTATTACCACAGACCCATCAGTGTACACAATGGCATCATCATCCCCAGCATAAGAATTTATAAGCTGATCAATTTCCAGCTCTGCTCTCCCATCGGCCCAAGTTCCGCACTCTCTGCCAAGGCCGATGATGACCTGCTGGTAGTTACTTACTCCACTCGTCTCCCTTGAATATATTTTCAACTGTGGTCACCTGTCTAATAGTCTCCTCTGCCTGCGCCATCCATGACATCCCCCTCTTTATTCCTGCTCCCTTGATGTCAGCTATGCTCCCATGCAGGGGATGCCTTCTGTCTGTGGTTACTCGCATATACTTTTTACCTGGGCGATCGCACCTCTGGATCCAATTGACAGCAATACAAGCATGTGTCGCACCATCACAATGGGGACATCTCACGCACAGCCCAATATCATACACATCCCCCTCATTTTGAACGCGCCCCAGTTGCTGACATTGTGATATTGACAGCATGAGTATTCCCAGGCCGTACTCGATTACAGACAAGACCAGCTGATGATACAGGAGAGACAGTAGTCTCTGCTCCAGGTTCGCTGCAGCCACTGCCCTCAAGGCTGCCAGACCTCTCCTGCACCTCTGTATGATGTGATCAACCTGGTGCCCATACGATAGCCCACGATTGAAAGCCACTCCAAGGCATCTCAACTTGTTCTGCCTTTCAATTTTCTGTCCACCGAGAGTAACATCCGGAAGATCTGCTTTCAATATGGAGTTGTCCATGGAGGACCAAAGCACACAGCCCCTGCTGGGATTGACCTTGGAGCTGGTTTCGTCGCACCTGAAGTGTCTCATGTATGCTTTTAACCATTTCTTGTCTATCTGAGCCAGTCTTGTAAATGAGCAAGTCATCGGCAAAAGTTAGCGTTCGTTCCAAACCTGTTGGTTGGATAAAGTTCATATATTTCCAACACAGTTATTGATTTGTCTTCACATTTGTTCTTTTTGTCTTGTTTGTCTTTCAGGTGTCATGCTAGGAATCGTCATCCTGCGCAACGTCAACCGCCTGACATGGGAAAAAACACTTGGCTGGATAACGCTAGCCATATACTTAGCATTTGTAGCCTTTTGTTGTTTGTTCAATGCCTTGTATGATGGCTACCCAAAAACTGACTATAGTGGATATTAATGACATTATTTGTAGCCAGAATTTAGGTTTCTATTTATATTAACTCTCAAAAGACTTGGTGGATTGCCACCTCTTTGATGCATATAAGTTTCTTTGCTGTGAGTTTTCATATTGTGTTAAGTTAATGGGTCATTTCTTTCCATGTTATGTTATAGGAGGGTGATGTTATAAGTAGTTATAAAGGAAACTGAATGAGGATTAATAAAATTGGGGTTGTTGTTGTTTAACTAGGGTCGCTGAGCTTCTCGCTCTTTAGCAGCCAATACCAAGTTGAAGACTCCTTGGTATTATCTACACTTTAGATCTTGGCTTTTCCTGTGGCTTTTCTGCCATTCCGAAATGTGCTGTGTTGAAGTCATGAGCTCCAGTTTCTTCAGCTTGGCTTGCATTTAAAGGGTCGTCACATCTGGTCCCAAGCTAGGAGAAAGAAGTGCGTGGCATACTGTGCATTCCCTGCCATTCCAACTATGCAGAGCTAAAATACTGTACTCTGGTTCTGGGCTCTCCCAAGGAAATGTCACGTCCTGCACACAGCCACTTCTCAGCTTCCCCTGCCTATCACTGAGTCCATAGTGAGATCCTTCTGAATGCAGTCAACCAAGTCAAAGCCAAAGAATTACGCTAGGGGCTTAAGTGACTTCTCCAAGCTTAATGTGCAATGCTGGGTTCTCAACAAGTTTCACCACAGTGGGGAATCCCTGGAAGTGTGTGGGGGATTTCAAGAGTCAAGTAAGGATGTAATTAGCCTCACAGACATAGGTTCACTTCCACGTACATATATTGTGGCATTGTGCATAGCTGGTGGTCATATAAGGATGAATCCAGATATGCCTCCATGCATATAAAATTGGGATAAAATGAAACAAGTCCGTAGTTCAGTTACACCAGTCCTTAAAACTGGCCTGTTGTCAGGTGTAACCTAGGAAAATTGATCTTGAATAATCACCCCTTGTCCTTTAAAAGTTAAGTGTTTTAGATAGGACTTTTTAGTTTTTGTAGTTCTTGTTATGTTGGATGATGAAGGCTTTTAGCGAAAGCTTCTAGTTTTGAGCAGTTTGTTCTAAGTTTTTCTGTAACCACTTAATGAATTTGCTTGAATATATTTAGGCTACAAAAGAGTGACCCACAGAAATTTGCCTTATTATACTAGGATGGCATGCATACTTACTACACCCTTAAAAAAACATTACCAGGTACACACTGTCCATGTCATTTAGCTCTTGGCTGGTCCCTAGTTAACTCGACCAAATATATATATATGGAAGTTTGTTATCTTATAACTGCATAAATATAGAGACATCAAGTTGAAGAATTTAGGAATGCTTTGTCAGCAAGGTGTATACTTTTAAAGTACAAATTTAAAAAAAAAAAAAAAAAAAAGTTGTAATGGTCTGTTAACTGCTTGTCTGAGCTATCATTTGTTTATGTAATGTTAACTCCAGATGTTGGTAGTGATGAGCCATACAGTTGTTCACAGAATACAGTCATTAGTATTGTTTTAAATGTACCTCAGACAATTAACCTAGGTTACGTATTCAGTTAAATATATCATTGTATATATAATGCAACAGTTTTTCTTGCAAACCTTAACAGAAGTTTTTTTTTAAATACAGTGGGGCCCCGCTTATATGGCAAGTTAGGTTCCAGACCCCCACCGAGAAGCAGAACATAGCCTTTTGAACTCGCAAGTGCATATAAAATCCTAATAACATGTTTACAATATTGTATATTAAGTGCGCAATAGAGCTAGGCCTAAAAAAACACCATATGAAAGTAAAATAAATATTTAGCATTTAAAGTAATAGGCTTATGACTCCTTTTTATCACTACTACACTAAGATACTATTGTAATTAATAGAAAAATATTATATATTGAAAGTTTGGATAATGGCCAGAATACAGAGACACACCGACAATAAGATGGCACCCTAAGCCATTCTTACTGAGAGGACTTCCAGATGTTGTTTAGCAAGTCCTCTCAGTCCAGCACAAACACAAAATTAAGATTATATGAGAGCTGTGTACTTTCTGTGCTTCTCTGTGGTGCGGAATGCTGGAGAGAGAAGGAAATGTTGAAATTGTCCTCTTTCCACACAACATGCCTAAGAAAAATTCTCCGAATCTTTTGGCCGAATACCATCACCAACCAAGATCTGCTTACTCAGAGCAACCAAGAGGACATGCACACCATCATAACTGGTAGATGCTGGAGTTGGGTTGGCCATGTCCTCAGAAAAGACCCTGATGCCATCACAAGAACAGCTATGCTATGGACCCGGGAAGGAAAACGAAAGAGAAGGCGATCAAAAATAACATGGAGGAGAACTGTGGAGGCCGAGATGCAAAGAATAAACCAGAGCTGGGGCACTGCACGAAGGATGGCTGCTGACCGAGCAAAATGGAAGCAGTTTGTTGCCACCCTACAAGATGCCACCAGGCATGATGGCCACTGACTGCTTTGACGATCGGCAGCTAAAGATCAAAGAAGAAGAAGAAGCCATTCTTGGACTCAGCTGCTGAGTGCGTCATGTCAAAATAGAACAAGCGCCAAACATAAAGAACATGTATATTATTGAAGACTGCAATATTAGCGGAACACCAAAAAGCGAGGCGCTACTGTAGTTAATGTGTCATTGAAGAAACAATTGAAAGTGTTCTATACTAGTTTGCCTGTATTGTTTTATTTAATAAATGTTGGTTTTTTTCAATTAACGTACTAACTTTGTTCGCTTTTTACTTGGTACTCACGCTCATTGTAGATTATTTATTCCCTCCGTTAATTGTGCTCATTCATAACTGGACACAGTTGCATTGTTTTTGTTGGTGATTGAATTTATGATTTAGTTTTTATTTATGCCTGAAATTATTGCTCAGTTTATGTCCATGAGTAATTTTAATACATTATATGTCTTTGTTCTGCCTGCGACACAATTTACAAACTGCATGTCCATTAGGTCATTCAGTTACAGTTTGTGAATAAATTTTTTGTATCCATTTTATGTCTGTAGCTGAATATCATGTAATTTTTATCCATGACAGATTTTATTCTCTGTATCAAAAGTCAGCTGACTAGATACCTGAAATAGCAATAATGAAATCTATCTCCAAATAAATGGAAGCAAGCTCTTAATAGCTTGAATAATCAGCTCCTTTATCCCAATCTCTGTGGGAAACAAGCCTTTAACAAGGTCTTTAATAATAATGATAAACTATCAGTTTATTTTATACCACAAGTTCACTACACAGCTAGTAGTGTATGATCAAATATACATGGGATTTCCCATGTCTTCTGTCTCTTTCCTTGTTAACACACTTGGAATATTTTGAAAGAATAAGCTCTTTTCGAATGGTGTCCTGTTCCTCATAAGTTGAAGCAGAGTGCCACAGTTACACTCAACTGTAACTCCTATCTTTAACTTGTTGAATAAATGATATTCCAATCTGTTGTGGCCTGTGCGGAGTCTGGAGATTATTACTTGTTCTCTTCTGCTGTGCCGATAATATGCATCATTTTGTGTGTGTCCTAGATGCTCTGCATCCCATTTGTTTCTGTATCTGGTTCTGATAAAACTCTTTGCCTCTTCAGAAATTATGCTTGTATCAGGTTGAGGTAGCTTTCCCCCTTCCTGTGCCAATCTGTTGGCCTCTTCATTGCCAGAAATGCTACAGTGAGATGGGCTCCATTGTATCACAGCCCTTTTGAATTGTTGACATAATTTGTAGAGCACCACTCTTAGGTCATCTAGGTCTGCATTATTCTGGCTCCTCAGTGTTGCAACTTTTGTCTGTGAAGAAAACAACTTGTCTCTCTTTGCTTTAGCCAACATTAGAACCTCTGCTGCAGTTTTTAACCTCTGTCTATGAAATTATTTGAGAATTTTCCTGTTGCCACTGACACCTTTTTTTTTCTCTGTACCAGTGCTTAAGCGCAGAAGCACACCTCCATCTTCTGTTGCATTTGTTACTGATCCGTCTGTATATGCATGGGTCCAGGTGTTACTGATCCGTCTGTATATGTATGGGTCCAGGTGTAATGTTTCTCTATGTATTTTGTCGTTATGGCTTTTCTCTCTGTTGCAGTCTGGCTTTTCTTTCTCTCAATGACAGGAATGTTTTCTATCATTTCAAGGAAATAGTGTTGTTTCCAAACTGGAAGCTTGTGTCCAGTGTAGATTGGTTTAATTGTTGATACCAAATTTATGGCTACAAAGTTGCTTCGCTTGAGTCTTTCCCTTCTTAGAGCATTTATTCTATGGTACCATTGGATGGTCTAAGTCTCTTGAATTTTTCAGCTTGTTGCTGAGCCCTGCTGTCTCTTCTATCCTCCATTGGCTGGAGTTATGTAATCTTTTTGAGTTCTTTTATAGGTGTTGACTTCATGCCTCCTTTTATGATTCGCATTGCTTGGTTTTGTAGTCTGCTGATTTTATCGCAGTTTAACTTTGCTGTTGTTGACTGTGGGCAATGCCATATTCTAGGACTGGTCTCACTTGCTCAGTGTATAGCTTCTTTAATACCCTCTCATTCGCTCTCCAACTCGTGCCAGCAAGTTTTTCATGACCGCCATTCTTTGCCTTGCTTTTATTTGGTTCCTTTCAACCTGTTTTTTTTTCCCCAAGTTCAAAAAAGTAATACCTAGGTAGTTTGGATTTTTATCCAGATGTAGATTTTTCCAATTTAGCACTAGTTTGGAGCTCTGTGGTTTATTTGAGAGGGAGAACACTATATGTTGTTTTTCCTTCATTTATCTTCATTAGCTATGTTTTGACCCACTCCACTAGTGATGTTAGTGCTAGCTGCATCTGAATGTTTGCAGTAGGGATATACTCTTCAGAGATCCACAAAGCTAAGTCATCTGCAAAAGAGGCATTGCATGGTCTTCTTGGAATACTTTCTGTTATATCATGTACGAGGGGCGTTCAGAAAGTAATGCACCACATCATTTTTCTCAGGAACTGTTTATTAAAAAAGCATGAAATTTATACACAATATACATGGATATGTCATGTAAACATCGGTATTATTCAACATAATCCCCATCAACTTGTACGGCTTTATACCAGCGCGAAACAAGTGCATGTATTCCTAGCCCGTACCAGATTTTGTCTTGATCATGTAGCCATTTGTTTGCTGCATGAATCACTCCATCATCTTCAAACCTTGTCCCACGGAGTGCATCTTTAAGTGGACCAAATAGATGAAAATCAGAGGGTGCCAAATCGGGACTATAGGGTGGATGGGGTAGTACAGTCCAACCCAATTTGGTAATTGCTTCCCGTGTTGCCAGACTTGTGTGAGGGCGCGCATTGTCGTGAAGGAGAAGCAGGTCTGCTGGATTCTTGTGCGGCCGAACTTTGCGAAAACGTTGATTGAGTTTTTTCAATGTCTAATGTAAGCTTGCGAATTGATTGTCTCTCCTCTTGGCATAACGTCCACAAGAATCACACCTTCAATGTCCCAAAAGACAGTTATAATGACCTTTCCAGCTAAAGGAATTGTCTTGAATTTCTTTCTTCTTGGTGATTGCGGATGATGCCACTCCATTGACTGTCTTTTTGTCTCAAGTTCAAAATGATGTGCCCAGGTTTCGTCGCCTGTAACGATCTTAGCCAAAAAGTTCTCTCCATCAGCATTGAAACGCTCTAACAATTCAGAAGAAATTGCTTTCCTTTGCAATCGGTGGTCATTTGTTAGACTTCGAGGAACCCATCTTGCGCAAACCTTAGAAAATCCGAGAGTTGTTATAACTGCATTTGCACTACCAATGCTGACTGACAGCTGTAAGACCAATTGTTGAGTAGTGATTCGCCTATCAGTAAGAATAATGCCCTCAGCGCATTTCAACATTTCTGCGTTGGTGGCTGTGGCAGGACGTCCACAGCGCGGCCGATCAAGCAGCTCCGTATCTCCACTTCCTGATTCTTTGATTCTCTGAACCCAGAAACTGACTGTACTTCTGTCGACTGCAAAACTTCCATACACATCACATAGACGCTTGTGAATATTCACAACAGTTTCCTTCTCTGCAACGAGAAATTCTATTACAATTCGCTGTTTATAACGCAAGTTGCTAAAACGCTCCATTTCAACGGTTTAGGGCAGCCGTATTATTTGGCCGGTTGCGATGCAATTTGGTGCACACAATTGGCACATGCCATATTTGAAGTGTGCAAAATTTCATGCTTCTATCTTAATTATTAGCTGAGAAAAACGATGTGGTGCATTACTTTCTGAACGCCCCTCGTATGTATGCAAGGAACAGTTTAAGTGACAGGACTTCCCCAACTCCAATATAAACTTCTTACTAGTCTGTCCTTGTAGCCTGTACTCTGGTGGTTCTCAAGTTAGTGACCAATCCATTTGTACATTCTCTCACACACGAGTTCTTTGCAACTTGACTTTCAGTCCCTCTTTCCACACTTTATCAAAAACTTTTTCCATATCTACTCAAACCACCAGCGTGTGCTTCATCTCTTGGAATATTTGGTAATCTGTTGTTGAGTGTAGCTTTAATCATTCCTGCTCTCTTCTTGGTTTGTTTCACATGTGCCATCCTCTGTTATTATGTGTCCAAGATATGAGAAGTTTTTGACTTGGTCAAGTGTCTTCCCAGTTATTATATGTTTCAAAAAAACTTGTGACTTGTTCTAGTAAATTCCCATTTATTCTTGTTTTAAAGTCGGCTTCTGATGTGTTTTGCTGATTAGATTTTATTTTGTGAGTGAACATGTCCAGTCCATAATCAGTATTAAAATGCTGATTTTATTACATAAATGTAGTTCATGAATGAATTTATTTCTCATTTCTGTTTGACATGTATTTTTTTTATCATACTGTGTCTGTCCATGACCGAATTTATAACAATGTATTCCCATGACTCTGAGCTGATTATGGTAGATTTATAGTAAGTTTTTTATGTTATTACTCTTTGATTACCTAACTATTATTCACACTGTGATGGAATTGTTTTTTTTTAAAGAATCATCAACAGTGGGGTTTTCCACCTTTTAGCATAAGTTGTGTGTGAATCACTTTTGTGGACACGCACATCATATATATTAACTCTGACTGTGTAATTTTGTTCCACCCTGTGCCATAATTATTTTTTTAAGAATTCTAAACGGTTAGGTGTACTATCTTTTAGTGTAAATTTTATTTTAATCTTTTCTGTGAACATGTACTTATTATATACCAAACTGTGGGGAAATAGAGAACTGTAATATATAGTGTCGTTGGTAGTATTAACACAAGTACGTTCTGTATCCTTAAAACATTTTGCATGTAAAATTGAAAAACACTAAAAAGTTAACTGTAGAATACGAGCTTACCAAAGACAAATTACTGTTGTAGACAATAAAACTTTCTTTTTAGCCTTCAAACATCAAGGTAATCCATTTACGAAGTAAAAAACATTGCTTATGGCCACAGTTAGTACATTTAGTGTTATTCATGCCAGTTTTTATTATGGTTCCTTATAAGAATAAAATAAATTATGCAATATTGTATTACGTAATTTTCAAACAAATAAAGAAGAATAACATCATATAAAAACTTTTTACATTTGTTTAATGTTTTAATAGTATTTAATAATATTTAATAGCTTCATCTTCTACCTAGGTCTAATTTTGTTGCTTTTCGATCGGCCAGAATAGGACTACGCCCACTCATCAACTAAATCTAATGTGTCTAGCTTTTCTGCACCAATTCCATTATTTGACAACAAACTGTGACTACCAAACAATCATCATCAATGTCAGCAATGTTTTTAAGTAGTTTGACCCAATTATTCGCTTAGGAGACTTAGAAAATGTAAATATGAAGTATGACATATTTCTATAGCAGTAACAATAAAAAACGCAAACATGCGAATCATCACACCAATAGTGATAATAACATCAAAACACGCACACATGCTGCTTAACTACACTCAAATTAGTTGTTTAAATAGTAGCAGAAGTCATTTTACAAGTTTTAAAACATGAACTGCATTAAACGGATAATTTTTGGGGTTTATTTGTGATAAACTAAAAACAACACTGAACGTTACGGTGGCACGGCAATTACAAAAAGAGTTAAACTGAAAGGAAATGGATAGACAATTGTAATGCACAATGTCTTTGCTAGTGTTAATGCAGGTGAAATTGCTGTATAGAAAAAGTGTAGTGTGAAAGACACCAAAAAGTTAACGGTAGAATATGAAGTTTTCCCTGCCACCTCACGTCTATATGTATGCTATACCTAATATTCATCCAAAGCAAAATGTATTGTTGCATTCAATAAAATTTGATTAGTCTTGGAACATCAAGGTAATCCATTTATGAAGTAATATAACATTGAATATGGCCATATTTAGTGAATTCACATGAGGTTTACTGTGGCCGCTTACAAAAATTACAAAGTGTAAACAATTTTGTATAACATAATTTTAAAACGAACTAAAACAGCATCACATAACAAGTGTTGACAATTTGCTTCAGGTTTTAACAGTATCTCTAGCTTCATTTTCAACCTGTATTCTAGTCATTAGGTTATAACTGTAGGTCTGTTGCTTTTCGATAGGCCAAGCTATGGCAACACCCAGTCATCTAAATCTGATTTATTCTAACATTCCTGCCTCGCTCCCATCATTTGATTACAAACTATGACTGTCAAACAAATGATCTTCACTGTCAACATTTATAAGTAAGTGTGACACATTCATTCAACAAGGAGGCTTAGAATTTGTAGATATAAGACTTGCTATATATTTCAAACCATAACAAAGAAAAATGCAAACACGTGATTGGTCACAAAAATACACTATCAACATAACATGTAGACACATTGTTCATCTATGCTCCGATTGGTTGCTTAAGCAGTAACAAAAGTAACCTTAAGGTTTTAAAATATGGTGTCAAAACAGTTGCTGTCGAGTCCAGAAGTTGTAGTGAAGTTTGAAAAGATAGTTGTAATTGCCTATGCTGGCGCTGTGACTGTATGTGTGTGTCTGAGTTGTGGCTGTTCATTTATCTGGGTTATATTGTGTGCGTCTATCTGAGTTGTGATGGTATGAGTGTTTCTGGGTTGTATTTGAGTGTGTATGTGTTTATTTAGTGATTGTGTGTCCAAACTGTGATTATGTGTTACTGGTTTTTTAGAGTGTTTGTGTAGTGACTTTGTATGTGTGTGTTATGATTTTGTGCGTTTTCTTATAACCTGCCTGATATTCACTCATCGTGGAAGTTCACATAGTCCTCAACAAACCCACATCTGTTGAAACAAGTGAGCATAGCTGGAACATTGATATGGTGTAAATGTCTTTTGCATCTTGACTAGGACTTGTTACCTTCATGTTTTCCTGCATTTATTCACTTATACATGCACTTTCTAATTTCTTGTTTTAGTTGTTCACTGTGCATGCAATTCTTGCCATGTCCATTTTGTGTTGTGAATTGTTCACTTCAGTATTTTATTTTCAGTGTCAGATTTTTTTTGTTTTCATGTGTTAGCTCATTCGCTTGCTCATATACTTTGTATCTTTATGTGTTTGATGGTTCACTGATACATGAATTCACTATCCTTTCTGCTTGAATGATGAAGATGTCAGTGTATAAATGGAATGTGGTCAATCTCATCAACAGAAGAAAACAGAGAGGTCATAGTAAAGCTAGAAATAGAAAGAGAAATAATGGAGATCAAAGCTGCACAAATATTTTAACCATATAAAAAGATGGAATGCCTCGCTGAAAACCACAATGGAAGGAAGAGTTGAAGGCAAACTTGCAAGAGGAAGACAGTGCTAATAGTGGGAAGACAGTGCTATAAATGGGAAGACTGCTATAAGTGGGAAGACATTGCTCTGAGTGGAAAGACAGTGCTATAAGTAAGAAGACAACATAAGAGATGGACAGGAGAGAACTTATCCAAGTGCACCGTCAAGACTAGAGGCAGAAGATTTTGAAGATGGCAGCTGATGAAGATGAATATAATTTGTTTTGAGCATATTGAGCTTGTTGAATAGTCTTCTCTGTTTTTTTGTTGTTGTTTGTTGTTGCTACAAGTTGCCTTATAAGAGGAAAGTTGTTTTCATATCCTATGTCCTGTTTTTGACTAAATTAATTTGTCATTAGAAATTGACTGTAACTATTTACTTAATATTTTGACATTAAAACATTGCTTGTTGCATGCTGACATGTCACTTCCATGTTACCATTAGAGACCTTTGTTAGCTTCACATTTTTGAAGTATCTCTTTTCTTTTTCAGTCCTTGTTTTAAGAGCATAAAATTATGCCTTTGTAAAGAACAAATTAACTGAACAAAAAATGCAGTATTTATATAAACATTGAGCACTGAGCTTCAAATTGAGGCATTAACCAAAGCCACTTGTGAAATGAAATGTTAAAAAGAAATTTATTTTGACAAAATACACACAAAGTTATCATAAGAATTTAAGAGAGGAGGAACTTTGGTGGAAAGGCATAATTTTTATCTCATTTTAAATTTACCTGAAAGCATATTTTCATGTAACTAAAACTTTTTCATGTAACATATTTTCATGTAACTTTCCCGTTAGCTTATGTTTCTAATTTTCATTATGTGTTTAAATAAATAAAAAAATTCAACATTTAGTGACTACAGTTCTCTATTTGGTTCAATATTGTTCCCTTTTTTGGAACAAGTAAATTACGGATTGGTATGGATGCAGATGATTCATATATTTAACCACAGGCAGTTTATTTAAATGATGCAGTGGAAAATATATGACATTATTCAATACTGAAATGAATGGGCAGTTCCCCAAGGATAATGACATGAGTAGCAGGTATTTTAAATCTGCTGGTGTCAACACTGACTAGATGTTTTATTTACTGTGGGTTTATGTGGGCCAAAATAGGGCATAATTTATGTTGACATTAGGAGCTAGTGCTTATCGAGCTCAGGGTTGCCATCACTACTTTTTATCCCCTTGATTTTGCTCAATGTTTGATGTTATATCTTTTAAATCATTTATCTTGCCATATCCTATTTTTCTTTGAGGATTTATTTATTTGTACTCATCTAATTCAGCAGTTTTGCTCTGTATTTGGTTACGTTATCAGGAGCCGTATCATTTATTTTTTGTGCTTGCTTTGTGTGAGTGTAAATATTTTTTTAAAAAAATCATATTTATATGTTTTTTAGAATTTGCACATATTACTCTATTGTCCATGTCGTTCAGCCGTTACGAATACACACAGTTGAATTGTTATAATGTGTTCAGCCAGTTCAGAAATGGAGTAATTCTTAGGTAAACATAGATCTTTTGAGATAAGTGACTACATTTATAATTCTGCTGTTTTTTGCTGAAATACAATCATTTTGTCCTAGAAGTAATATTTTGTTGGTTATATAAGTGCATTATTTCAAGCTCAGAGATGCAAACATTTACGTTTGGGCTGTGTTGAGAAAATCATCAGTAACCTCCAAGTTTTTGTTAAGTAGAAATGTTGTAAAATTGGTATGCAAGTGATATAGGTGCAAATTTATGACCACCTCTTTATAGAATTTTTTTTTTTTTTTGGGCACTGTCTTTTTTTATTTCTCAGTTATTGCCTCCCTGGATGATAGGAGACTACATTCTTTAGTAATCTCCCTTTATTTAGTTGTAATCACTGGTTTTATCATTTGTAACTACGTACACCTGTCGATAGGTTCGACTATAATTTTTTGGTTTGTTTTTTTAAATTTATTATTACCATCATTATTGTTTATGTTAGCAACAAAACATTATTACAATACCACAGTTGTAACCAGAAAATAGAAACCATTGAAAGTTTAGTATAGACATCATGGAACTCTTGATGGACTTGTGCTCTCACAGAATGAGTTAGAGATAGCTGACCTTTTGTGAACTGTTATCTCTTGAGATATGTCCCAATAGTAAATATTTTTTTTCTTTTTTTACATAGCAAATAATTGGAGTAGTAGGTGTCAGGTGCTGGCCTTCAAAGCATATATACGCTGCTTAGACAGTGTAAACTGTGCTGGCTTGGCTATGTCCGCCACATGGAAGATGACCGCATCCCCAAAGATATTTTCTACAGATGGCAAAAGAACAGTCGGTGACCGTAGCTGAGGATAAAAGATGTGTGCAAGAGAGACGTGAAGGCACTGGGACATAAATCCAACAATCTGGGGGGATGAAGCTGCCGATTGCCACAAGTGGCAATGCTCCCTACAGCAGCACCTCAGATTGGGCGAAATGAAGCTCTCACAAGTAGAAGAGAAAAGAACATGCTGAAAGAATCACCAGGGGAAAAAAATACAGCTGAGGGCTATCACCTCATGGGCATACTCCCATAGGCAGCAGGGGCATACTCCCATAGTATGTCATGACTAAAGTGGGCTAGTAGGATAAGGGTTTTTACTTCTTTCTTATTTGAGTTATTTAGTCCCTGACAATATTAGTCTTGTAAATAGACTTGTGGCTTGTATGTTTTCTCATATCAACACAACAGTTTGTTCAGCAGCCATATCATTCTTGCTGTTGTTTATCAGTGAAGGGTGCTGTGATTTTACTAATCATTGATGAACTGTCTGTAATATCCTTTTTTTTTTTTTTTTCACTTAGTTATATTAATCATCATCATCATTTCCTTTTTGTTCCCTGTGGAACAAAGGGCAGAAACAGTTGCTCTCCATTGATTTCTATTCTGGGCTGTCTTTTTCATCTGTGCCCAAGTCATTCCAATTTCCCTAGCCTCCTCTTCAACAGTTCTTCTCCAAGTTCTCTTTGGCCTCCCCACTCATCTCTTCCCCTGTGGGTTCCAGTCAAGGGCAACTCTGGCTTTGCTTGATTTTTCGGCAGCCTGACTTCCATTGACTGGCTTATGTTTCTTTCTTCAACTGTTTCCGTTTCTGTGACAATTTGTTTTTTTCTGGCAGGGTTGTCAGCCCTGTTCTCCAACCTCCTTTAACCTGGAGGAAAGGATGTGCCCACTTTGCCTGTCCTTTCCATTTTTTAACTAGGGCTGCTGAGCTTCTCTCTCTTTTGCAGCCAATACCAAGTTGAAGACTCCTTGGTATTATCTACACTGTACATCTAGGCTTTTCCTGTAGCTTTTCTGCCATTCTGAAATGTGCTGAGTTAAAGTCATGAGCTCCAGTTTCTCCAGCTTGGCTTGCTTTTAAATGATCGTCACACCTGGCCCCAAGCTAGGGGTAATAATCATGTGGCATACTATACATTTCCCCCCATCCAAGAGGGCTCTCCAACTATGCAGAGCTAAAATACTGTGCTCTGGTTATGGGCTCTCCCAAGGAATTGTCACGTCCTGCACAGAGCCACTTCTCAGTTCCCCCTGCCTACCACTGGGTCCAAAGTGAGATCCTCATGCATGCAGTCAACCGGGTCAAAGCCAAAGAATTACACCTGGGGCTCGTGACTTTTCCAAGCTTAGTGTGCAATGCTGGGTTCTCAACAAGTTTCACCACGGGGAATCCCTGGAAGTGTGTAGATGATTTCAAGAGTCAATGAGGGTGTAATTAGCCTCACAGACAGAGGTTCACTTCCACATATGTATATTTGAGCATTGTGCTTAGCTGGTGGTCATATAAGGATGACTCCAGATATGCCTGCATGCATTTCAAATCAAGTCAAGTGCCATGCTTCCAAGTGCTCAGAAATGTCATGTACACTCTTGTTATTTCCAAATAAGTTGGCAGTTTGGGTCACCGTCAAGTGTTTCAGAAGATTTGCATTTTCTTGTGAGACAGCGAGTAGCGTCTATGAGGCCAGAAGACAAAGATACATTCTGAAAATTTAGCTAGTGTCAGTCTGAACTTGATTCTTTTGAAATTGTTTATGAGACTTATTTTATTTCCATTCCTTTCTCCTTTTACTAAACCTTTGTTAGGCATACGCCTTTGACTAGCTTCATCTGATTCATAAAGTGGTCTTCTAATACCACATATCCAGATTTGGACATCACATACAAGATGTCTTACAATGCCAGTTCTGTAAAACATTTGTAGAGACCTACCTGAGATCTTCTATGGATCAAGAGAGAATGTTGACTGGCTCTTTTATCTTTGACAGTGAAGTACATTTGAAAGTTGATAATTCACTACATCAATGCAAGAAAAGCATTAGGGGTTATAGTGGCTAAGAGGTATGGCATCCGCCTCGAGCTGTAGAGGTACCAGGTTCAATTCCCAGTTGAGGGAATATAATTTATGGAAAATTTTTTTTCAGAACCAGTGGTCCTAATAATGTCATCCCCCCCCCCCCACCCCCCCCCTGTTTCCTGGGTAGTGAGATCAGATGCCTAGCCTTCTCGGATAAGGGTGAAAAAATAGGAGGTCCCATGTGCAAGTTGCGTACATAAAAAATCCCACGGCAGTTGGAAATCGTAAAGAGTAGGCCTATCAGGTCACTGCCCTGGCAAAATTTAAAAATTAGAAACCTACCCACCACAACAATATTTATAGAATGTGTGATTCCTATATACACACATTGGGATTCTCGCCGGTGCTACAGAGTTCGTGTACTGTGCAGAGATCCTCCTTGTGTCATCTAAGGGAGGAGATTGCAGCACTGATGGAGTAGTCCGTGTGCAATGAAGATAGTCCTTCAAACCAAACCAAAGAGAAGCACATGTAAAAATCCATATAACGTTGTAGTGATCTGCTGTGTATTTGGACGAAGTCTTTTCAATTTCAATTTATGCGACTTTTAAATAATATTTCACTTGGTTTAATAAAGTAATTAAAATAATATTTTTGTAGAGAAGACGCTGAACAGTATTTCATAATTTATAACCAGAACCAATAAAATGATATACTCCATTTTATTCAGTCTTCGCTCCAATTCTGTCAACATCCACAAGTGTTGACATAAATGATGCATAGGTGTTAAATAATATTTTAAAAATGGGGGTCAGAGTGGCTAAGAGGTATGGCGGTCGACTCAGATTCTAAAGATACCAGTTTAGTTCCCAGTAGAGGGCATCTAATTTATGGAAATTTTCTTCAGAACCAGTGGTCCTGATGAAGTCATCCCCCCCCCCCCCCCCCCGATCTCCTGGTAGTGAGGTTAGATGCCTAGCTTTCTCGGATACGAGTGAAAAAATAGGAGGTCCCATGTTCAAGTTGCGCACGTTAAAAATCCCACGGCAGTTGGAAATCATAAATAGTAGGCCATAAGGCCGCTGTCCTGGCAAAATTTAAAAATTAAACACCTAGCCACCACTGAAATATTTATAGAATGTGTGATTCTTATATACACACACTGGGATTCTTGCCGGTGCTACAGAGCTCATGCACTGTGCTGAGATCCTCCTAGTGTGATGGAGTTGTCTATGTGCAATGAAGATAGTCCTTAAAACCAAATCAACAAAATTTTAAATGAATATATTCCTATATGAATTCCCATGTTTGCAAAGTTTGACAATGGGTCAACTAGGATCAATAGCTGTGTGATGGGGAAGGAATACAATAGATATTCGCCCTGGGCACAAAAATGTATATCTTCAGAAAAATTTTGCTAGTTGCATAGTATTCTCTTTTGATGTGAAAAATTCTGCTAGTTGCTGAGCACTATCTTCCAATTTAAAAAAATGCTGATCACTGAGCACTGTCTCTAATGTGAAACATTCTGCTAGTCATTGAGCACTATCTTCCAATTTATAAAATACTGCTAGTCACTGAGCACTGTCTTCTAGTGTGAAACATTCTGCTAGTTGCTGAGCACTGCCTTCTAATGTGAAACATTCTACTAGTTGCTGAGCACTGCCTTCTAATGTGAAACATTCTGCTAGTTGCTGACCACTGTCTTCTAATGTGAAACATTCTGCTAGTTGCTGAGCACTATCTTCCAATTTATAAAATACTGCTAGTCACTGAGCACTGCCTTCTAATGTGAAACATTCTACTAGTTGCTGACCACTGCCTTCTAATGTGAAACATTCTACTAGTTGCTGAGCACTGCCTTCTAATGTGAAACATTCTGCTAGTTGCTGACCACTGTCTTCTAATGTGAAACATTCCGCTAGTTGCTGAGCACTATCTTCCAATTTAAAAAATACTGCTAGTCACTGAGCACTGCCTTCTAATGTGAAACAACACATAAGAGAAATATCCATGCTGCATGTTTGTATATTTGAACCTGACCTCCAACATGAAAGAAAGGCAACCTTGAGATACAGAGAGATCATTACTGGGCCTGGGGGATATTTGCCTCTGCTCTAAGTGCCTATATATGTGACTGATGAAAATGGCTGTGATATCTAGAGAGTCAAGTATGGTTCATTGAAAATTATTGAAGGTGTTGAGTAATTGTGCCACGCTTGGTTTAAACATCTGGGCCAGACCAGCAGTGTTATGTCTTGCAGAAAACTGGTAATGTTTCCAGTTGAGGCAGCAGACAAAGCAGTCAGTGGCTATCACGCCTAGTGGCATCTTGTAGGGCAGCAATAAAATGTCCCCATTTTGTTCGGTTGGTGGCCATGCCCTTCATGTCCCATGTGGTCCCCATACCAGATCCCCCCCTGTCACATCAGCTTGAGGTCTGTCCATGTCATCCTCATCCCTGTCACATCAGCTTGAGGTCTGTCCATGTCATCCTCATCCCTGTCACATCAGCTTGAGGTCTGTCCATGTCATCCTCATCCCTGTCAAATCAGCTTGAGGTCTGTCCATGTCATCCTCATCCCTGTCAAATCAGCTTGAGGTCTGTCCATGTCATCCTCATCCCTGTCACATCAGCTTGAGGTCTGTCCATGTCATCCTCATCCCTGTCACATCAGCTTGAGGTCTGTCCATGTCATCCTCATCCCTGTCACATCAGCTTGAGGTCTGTCCATGTCATCCTCATCCCTGTCATTTCTGTCTCCAGTTCTTTGCCTCCCCCTTCCTCTCTTACCCTGGTGATTCCTGAACAATTAGCATCTTGTAATGCTCATCAAGCTGTCTCAGCATGTGTTGTGCTCACTGCCAGCATCTTGTCACCTCATGTTCCACTGGTTCTTGTCACTAGTTCCACCTTAGTGATCTTATCAACCCATTTTGTGTCAACCCTTCCATTTTTTTGCAAGTACCCATATGTGAAAGTCTAGCTTCTTGGTTATTATTTTTGTTATTCTCCATGCTTTACAGCCATACAATAGGACTGTAATAGGATATTTGAATTGAAGATTCTTATTTTTAGTGTTGGACTTGATTTCTTTTGATCTCCTAATAATATATATGTGTGACATCCCAAAATTGTTAGTGTGTCTGCTTACTGAATTGTATTAGTAAAATACCAAAGTCTAGAGTGCTACATAAATAATTAGTTCTACAGACATCAATGCTAATTATTACAATCAATACTTTCTTTACTGAGATACAAGAATTGTTAACTGCACATGAATGTTGGTCTTACAGATATACTACAATGACAGGTTATTACTACATTAGTGTTTCATAAAGTAGTACAGATCTACAGTAATAGCTAACTCTTCATCATCATTTTTCTTTACATTCCTTATGGAGCCACCACTCCAACTGGTCCCCTTTAAGGAAGCCTGCACGGTCACTCTTACAGGTAGCCTGCACCAAGAGGGCACTCTTACAGGTAGCCTGCACGGTCACTCTTACAGGTAGCCTGCACGAAGAGGGCACTCTTACAGGTAGCCTGCACCAGAAGGTCACTTACAGGTAGCCTGCACGGTCACTCTTACAGGTAGCCTGCATGAGGAGGGCACTCTTACAGGTAGCCTGCACCAGAAGGTCACTCTTACAGGTAGCCTGCACGAGGAGGGCACTCTTACAGGTAGCCTGCACCAGAAGGTCACTCTTACAGGTAGCCTGCATGGTCACTCTTACAGGTAGCCTGCACGAGGAGGGCACTCTTACAGGTAGCCTGCATGGTCACTCTTACAGGTAGCCTGCACGAGGAGGGCACTCTTACAGGTAGCCTGCACCAGAAGGTCACTCTTACAGGTAGCCTGCACGAGGAGGGCACTCTTGCAGGTAGCCTGCACCAGAAGGTCACTCTTACAGGTAACCTGCACGGTCACTCTTACAGGTAGCCAGCATGAGGAGGGCACTCTTACAGGTAGCCTGCACCAGAAGGTCACTCTTACAGGTAGCCTGCACGGTCACTCTTACAGGTAGCCTGCATGAGGAGGGCACTCTTACAGGTAGCCTGCACCAGAAGGTCACTCTTACAGGTAGCCTGCACGGTCACTCTTACAGGTAGCCTGCACGAGGAGGGCACTCTTACAGGTAGCCTGCACCAGAAGGTCACTCTTACAGGTAGCCTGCACGGTCACTCTTACAGGTAGCCTGCACGAGGATGGCACTCTTACAGGTAGCCTGCACCAGGAGGTCACTCTTACAGGTAGCCTGCACCAGGAGGGCACTCTTACAGGTAGCCTGCACCAGGAGGTCACTCTTACAGGTAGCCTGCACCAGGAGGGCACTCTTACAGGTAGCCTGCACCAGGAGGTCACTCTTACAGGTAGCCTGCACCAGGAGGTCACTCTTACAGCAAGCCTGCACGAGGAGGTCACTCTTACAGGAAGCCTACACCAGGAGGTCACTCTTACAGGAAGCCTACACCAGGACATCACTCTTACAGGAAGCCTACACCAGGAGGTCACTCTTACAGGAAGCCTGCACCAGGAGGTCACTCTTACAGGAAGCCTACACCAGGACGTCACTCTTACAGGAAGCCTACACCAGGAGGTCACTCTTACAGGAAGCCTGCACCAGGAGGTCACTCTTACAGGAAGCCTACACCAGGAGGTCACTCTTACAGGAAGCCTACACCAGGAGGTCACTCTTACAGGAAGCCTACTCCAGGAGGTCACTCTTAGAGGAAGCCTGCACCAGGACGTCACTCTTACAGGAAGCCTACACCAGGAGGTCACTCTTACAGGAAGCCTACACCAGGATGTCACTCTTACAGGAAGCCTACACCAGGAGGTCACTCTTACAGGAAGCCTACTCCAGGAGGTCACTCTTAGAGGAAGCCTGCACCAGGACGTCACTCTTACAGGAAGCCTACACCAGGAGGTCACTCTTACAGGAAGCCTACACCAGGACGTCACTCTTACAGGAAACCTACACCAGGACGTCACTCTTACAGGAAGTCTACACCAGGAGGTCACTCTTACAGAAAGCCTGCACCAAGCTGTCACATATCTCTTGCAGCACTAGTTTCTGTGGCAGATTGTTTGATATGTTGAAGTACCTGACATTAGTCATTTTGTACGACATGCCTGAAGGTTCACTGGACCTATTCTGTCCTTGTTTCTCATAGACCATCTGGGAACTACATCAGGCTCATGGCCATCTGATCAGGCTCATGGCCATCTGGGAACTATGTCAGGCTCATGGCCATCTGGGAACTATGTCAGGCTCATGGCCATCTGGGAACTATGTCAGGCTCATGGCCATCTGGGAACTATGTCAGGCTCATGGCCATCTGGGAACTATGTCAGGCTCATGGCTATCTGGGAACTATGTCAGGCTCATGGCCATCTGGGAACTACATCAGGCTCATGGCCATCTGGGAACTACATCAGGCTTATGGCTAATTAAATGCCAAACATTACTTTTACGGTTAACCACTACATTGTTATTTTGGTTGAGCAGGAGAATGAGTGGTTGTTATTTACATTTACTTTTATCTTATAGAAAATTTCAACTGTTGAGATAATATTATTTGTCATCCGTTATAATAGCTGTTTAATTGTTTATCTTCTTGGACAGACCACCCTGACTTAACTTTCTTAAATTGTAAGGAGCTGATTTACATTTTCCCCCCAAATTTCTTATTTTTCATTATTTTTAAATGTAATACAATTGTTATTACAAATATAGTTCTGAGCTCAATATTTTTTCTGTTTATATAACACTTGAAAATTTTATATTTCCTTGTAAACAAGTATGACATCAGAGGACAATTCATATTCTAGATTTATGATTTTGTTAGTTACATTTAGTCACTCGCCGTTTAATGAAGTTACTATTTTCAAACAGTCAGTACCTTTATCGCCTTTTTGTACGTATAGAAAGCAGACAACATGCTTCCATTCATATTTCCTCTCTTGTGCTTATAAGAAGTATCACAACACACATCCATTCACATTGTGTCCTTTCTGTTACAGCAAGTGACTCAGCACACTTTCATTCACATTACCCCCCTTGTGTCTATAGCAAGTTAACTGAACACGCTTCCATTCCAATTGCCTTCCTTGTGTCTTATAGCACGTAACTCAACACACACTTCTATTCACATTACCTCCCTTGTGTCTATAGCAAGTAACTCTTACTTACTTAGTCGTTCCCCTTCTACCGTGAGGTGTAGAGGTGCAAGTAACTCCCGTGTAAAAATATACCAAGTAACTCAACATGCTTCCATTCCAATTGCCTCCCTTATTCCCTTATGTCTATAGGCAGCAACTCAACACACTTCCGCTCACATTACCTCCCTTGTGCCTATAGCTAGTAATTCAATATGTTTCCATTTCACTTGCCTCCTATTTGCCCAAACTGTGTGAAAATGAGAATCTTAATCAAATTCATTACAAATTATTAAAGTCATCATCTTGAATTTGTAAACTCCTGTTTGTACATCATAAGTGCAGATTTATTTCATATTTGTCTCATTTAAACACTGAATATCTAGCTTTGTTATTAATAATCGCCAATGTTATATATTTGTTATGTTTATCATTTTACAAATTAGATGGGCCGGACATGTTGTTCACAAGCCCGAAAAACGCCTCCCAAAGCAGTTGGTGTAAAGCGAACTCTCCATGGGTAAGCGAACAGTAGGGGGACAAAAGATACGCTTCAAAGACACACTGAAAGCATCGTTGAGCAGCTTCAAAATTGATGTCTCCTCCTGGGAGACTATCGCACAGGATCGCTATGCCTGGCGGACAAACATTACTCAAGGCGCTCGCATTGCAGAACAGAATTTAGCTGATAAGGCAGAAGGCAAGCGTGCTGCAAGAAAGGTCAGAATGCACAGCAACACTACTATCGACTCTAACCATGTGTGCCCCGTATGTGGCAGGGCCTGTAGGGCCAAAATAGGACTAATTAGCCACATGAGATCACGGCACAGATGTGTCACAACTCAAGTCTGAAGCTGTCGCCATCTTCGCTTGCGATGGGCAACTATTATTATTATCATTTAACTTTTTAAAAAAAAATGAAAAACTAACCAAGACAACAGGAGGCTGACACTAGGGATATGGTTTGGTTTGGTATGGTTTAGTATGGTTTGGTTTAGTATGGTTTGGTTTAGTATGGTTTGGTTTGGTTTAGTTTAGTTTGGTTTGGCTTAGTATGGTTTGGTTTGGTTTAGTATGGATTGGTTTGGTTTAGTATGGTTTGGTTTGGTTTAGTATGGTTTGGTTTGGTTTAGTTTGGTTTGGTTTAGTATGGTTTGGTTTAGTATGGTTTGGTTTGGTTTAGTATGGTTTGGTTTAGTATGGTTTGGTTTGGTTTAGTTTGGTTTGGTTTAGTATGGTTTGGTTTGGTTTGGTTTAGTATGGTTTGGTTTGGTTTAGTTTAGTTTGGTTTGGCTTAGTATGGTTTGGTTTGGTTTAGTATGGATTGGTTTGGTTTAGTATGGTTTGGTTTGGTTTAGTTTGGTTTGGTTTAGTATGGTTTGGTTTGGTTTAGTATGGTTTGGTTTAGTATGGCTTGATTTGGTTTAGTATGGTTTGGTTTGGTTTAGTATCATTTGGTTTGGTTTGGTTTAGTATTGTTTGGTTTGGTTTTAAGGACCATCTTCATTGCACACGGACAACTTCACCATTGCTCCTATCTCCTCCCATAGATCAAACTATGAGTATCTCAGCACAGTGCACAAACTCTGTAGCACCAGTGAGGATCCCAGTGTGTGTATACAGGAATCACACATTTTATAAATATTTTTGTGGTGGGATGGTTTCCTAATTTTTTTAATTTTGCCAGGGCAGCGGCCTGCTCTTTATGATTTCCAACTACCACGGGATTTTTAACGAGCACAACTTGCACGTAGGACCTCCTATTTTTTCGCCCTTATCCAAGAAGGCTAGGCATCCAATCTCACTACCCAGGAGATCAGGGGAAATATGACATCATTTGGAACCACTGGCTCTGAAAAATATGTCCATCAAATATATTCCTTGTACTTGGAGCGAACCCTGTACCTTTAGAATTAGAGGCGGATGCCATACCTCTTAGCCACTTTGACCCCCTGACACTAGGAAGTCATGACCCAGTAGAGCCTGTCCACCTTAAAGTATAAAGCAGATAAAAGAATCAAAACACTTGTCTGCTGGGGTCTTCTGATGATCAGATTGACTCCTGTTGCAATGCTGTGTTTATAGTTTACTATCATCCTTTTAATGTCTTACACTATTTATATGTTGTGTTTTTTTTTGTATATGTACACTTGATAGATACATAGTGCTCAGATGTGCCATATGGCACAGAATTGTGTTAAACATAGATTTATAGAGATAATAGAATGACATGACAGGTTGTGTAAAGATCTTTAACATTTGTGACGTGACCACGTAACATGGGTAACATGTTAGCATTTATAACTCTAGAGATGGTATGAAAAATGAAATTCATAGAAATTTAGGTTTGAAATTGATTGTCATAGCAATGTTTCAATATGGAAAAATATGTCAGCTGTAAGCCAGATGTCCTAACATAGCTATTGCATCATGTCACAGCACATTTGTGACAGATGTATTAAAATATGTCTGTAAATCAGATATGCTTATTTTTCCTGTTTTTTGGTGTCCATTTTTCATTCTTACCTGAAGTGTCAATGTTGGGAGCTGAAATTGTTGCCCTTGAGGCAAGCGAGTCATATTGTCTGCTGTGAGCCAAGTGAGCCATATTGGCTGCTGTGAGCCAAGCGAGTCATATTGGCTGCTGTGAGCCAAGCCAGTCAAATTGGCTGCTGTGAGCCAAGTGAGCCATATTGGCTGCTGTGAGCCAAGCGAGTCATATTGGCTGCTGTGAGCCAAGCCAGTCATATTGGCTGCTGTGAGCCTGTGCTGTTGTAAAAGTTATGTAATATTGTCTATTTATCTGCACCTTGGTCTTTCTCATGCTCTAAAACTAGATTGTCAACCGATGTAGGCAGGTTTTTAACCAGGCTTCACTCTCATGAAGTGGCCAAACTACTTTATTTTCTACATCTGTAAACATTCAATGCAGGTTGTCAATTCAGTACCCTTTAGCTCCCCAAGGAGCACAGGCCTTATGGCAAACACATGCCAAGTTCCCCCCCCCCTCCCCGTCATGTGCCGTCACTTCATGTTCTTTACATGTCTTCTTCATCTTTGTCATTTCTATCTCCAGTTCTCTTTTCCATGTGTTGTTGTTCTTTAAAGTTTACGTCTGCTTCTCATACCCTAGGTATACCAGAACAAGAACCACCTTGTAATCCATGCTGTGTGTTGACGTTTCTGTGGTTTAAGATTTCTACAGGTTGGGGGGTATTACCCCAGACCCAACCCTCCTTAATCACTTTTTTTATGAGATGCATGGCAGTTTACAATTTTACTATTCTTGTCTCCCCTTTCAGACCCCAGTAACATTCTGATGAATGCAGCATGTACTTGCTACCATGTTTTTGGTGTCCTAATGTCTCATTCTGTCTCTCCTGGTAAAATTTATGGCTACTGTCAAGCATCTTTGATTCTCCTTGTGTGATCTAAGGGAGGAGATGAGAGCACTGATGGAGTTGTCCATGTGCAGTGAAGATGGTCCTTAAAACCAAACCAAGCATCTCATCTCCTCGTCATGTGATTTCCTCCCTCTCTTGTGCCTTGTACAGCGACCATGTTTGACACTGATAGCAAAGAGTTGATAAGAATATATTATTTATCAATTGTCATTTAGTTTCTTTACTGATATATGGATGCTTGAGTAGAGGTGACAGTTGGTAAGTCTCTGCACTGACGTTTTAATCAGTTATGCCATGCTACTTATTTCGTCATGTTAAGTCAGACATGCTAACATACCTCATGTCACATTCATCATGGCACACCACATTTGTGACGTATTAGAATTTTTCTGTAAGTCAGACATGCTAACATACCTCATGTCACATTCATCATGGCACACCACATTTGTGATGTGTACTAGAATTTTTCCATAAGTCAGACATGCTAACATACCTCATGTTACTTTCATCGTGGCACACCACATTTGTGACACGTATTAAAATTGTTCTGTAAGTCAGACATGCTAACATGCCTCATGTCACATTACATTTGTGACATGTATTAAAATGTTTCTGTAAGTTAGACATGCTAACATACCTCATGTCACATTCATCATGGCACACTACATTTGTGATGTATTAGAATTTTTCTGTAAGTCAGACATGCTAACATACCTCAGGTCACATTCATCATGGCACACCACATTTGTGACGTGTTCTAGAATTTTTCTGTAAGTCAGACATGCTAACATACCTCATGTCACTTTCATCATGGCACACCACATTTGTGACACGTATTAAAATGTTTCTGTAAGTCAGACATGCCAACATACCTCATGTCACATTCATCATGGCACACCACATTTGTGACACGTATTAAAATTGTTCTGTAAGTCAGACATGCTAACATGCCTCATGTCACATTACATTTGTGACATGTATTAAAATTTTTCTATAAGTTAGACATGCTAACACACCTCATGTCACATTCATCATGGCACACCACATTGGTGGGAGATTTGTTAACAGTGGACATCTAAGTGAGAAGTTTAGTTTTTGTGAAGAAAGTATGTGTCTTCATTTTTGAGAAAAAAAAAGTGAATTGGAATGTTTTCATTCATGTTTTATGTCATCACTTTTAAATACTTGTATTAAGTGCTTCGAGGTCATTTTTGGCACCTGTTACCTGTCCTACTTAATAGTAAACAAGCTAAATGTTATTTTAAGGACCGTAGCTTTCAAACTAATTTTGTGTGTTTTTTTTATTTATTACTTTTTATACCTGACAGTGCCTTTGACAAATGAGAAACTGCAATAAAATGACATGTCAGCTGTCATCTGACCCATATTTTTTCAGTCAGTTTTTTTTAAATTATTTTAGTTTGCTTCCAGTGGGAGAGAGAGTATGGAAGTACTTTATGAGGAGAGTATTAACTTGACCTGAATAGAGGTTATGTCTTTTCATTCAGTTGTAGGATGTGTATGTATTAGCTGATGGAAACATGGTGTACTACTGAAGTCCTGTTAGTTAGTGTAAACAGCAGATCACTTCTAAACAGTTTTATTTGCTAGTGGAAAATGCAGGCACGCAATTGGTGTTAGCTGATAGAAAGAACAATTTTACTGAAGTTATAGTTGACAGAAACACTTTAGAATCTGTGTTTCTACATTAGATTCACTTTAGAATCTGGGGTCGGAGTGGCCAAGAGGTATGACATCTGCCTCGTTTTCAAGAGGTACCGACTTCGAATCCCAGTTGAGGGATTATAATTTATGGAAATATTTTTTTTCAGAACCAGTGGTCCTGATTACGTCATACTTCCCCCTGGTCTCATGGGTAGTGAGATCGGATGCCTAGCCTTCTCGGATAAGGGCGAAAAAATAGGAGGTCCCACGTGCAAGTTGCGCATGTTAAAAATCCCACGGCAGTTGGAAATCGTAAAGAGTAGGCCTATCAGGCCGCTGCCCTGGCAGAAATTAAAAAATTATAAACCTACCCACCACAAACATATTGTGATTTCTATATACACACACTGGGATTCTCACCGGTGCTATGGACTTCATGAACTGTGCTGAGATCCTCTGTGTGATCTAAGGGAGTAGATCAGAGCACTGATGGCGTTGTCCGTGTGCAATGAAGATAGTCCTTCAAACCAAACTTTAGAATCTGTAGATGATGGTAGTAAAAAGGTAGTCCCATAGCAGATGCTGCTGTACGGGAGTGAAGTGTTAGAGACTTCACCATACTAGGTCCAGCATCGAGAAGTGGGGTTACAAATTCCCTTCCTCACTGCCTTTTTCTTCCTTAACTCAAAGAGCAGAGTCAGGTACCCATTTACAGCTGCGTAGACTGGAGCATGTCGGTACCATGATTCGAACCTGGCACTTTTGCTGCAAGAGACCAGCGCTCTAACCACTCTGTCAATTGTATGCTCATGATGGTAGTGTGGGCCAGTAAAGTGGTATTAGATGATGGATGTTGCTTCACCAAAGTGACAGTTGCTAATGGAAACATCAGTTACAAAAGTTCTGTTAGCTGACATAAGCAGCAGTTCAATAAATTGTTGTAAGCAGCTGGAAATAGGCTAAAGTGTCATGTTATCTCACAGAAATCGATTAAATTGATGGAAACAGATTAAAGTGGTGTTACATGATGGACTGACTATAACAGTAATAGCCCTTTCAGTCATAACTGACTATGGGAATATTCCCCTGACGTGACAGCCCTCAGCTGCTTATTTTCCTGGACTGACCAAAGTGATGAAAACTGACTAGAGTAATGTTATCTGATGAAAATTAATATGCTGCAAACAGACTAAAGTGATGTTTTCTGATGGAAACTGGTCAGTGAATGATATAAACAAACTAAAGTAATGTTATGTGTTGGAAACTGACCACAAAAATGATAAAAACAGACCAAAGATGCTATGATGAAAACTGAGTGATAGACTCAGAAAAAAGTGTTGTTATTTGAAGATAACTAACTAAAGTGATGTTATCTGATGGACACTGACCACTAAAGTAATAAAGATAGACTAAAGATGTTGTGATCTGACTGTAACTGACCAGAGTGATGGCAACAAAATAAAGTGTTGTTATTTGAAGATAACTAACTAAAGTGATGTTATCTGATGGACACAGGACAAAGTGATGGAAACAGACTAATGTGATATTATCTGTTGGCAACTGACTGATGGGGAAACTGACTAAAATAATTTCTTATAGAAACAGACACACGTGATGTAAACAGACACAAGTGATGTAAACAGACTAATATGTAGTTTGCTGATTGAAACTAAAGTGCCCTTAGCTGAAGAATATAAAGCAGATTAGTTTAGGGATGGTAATTTATGTAAACAGTAATGTGTTGTTACTTGATGGAAACAGTAATGTGCTGTCATTTGATGGAAACATTAATGTGCTGTTACTTGATGTAAACAGTAATGTGCTGTTACTTGATGTAAACAGTAATGTGCTGTTACTTGATGTAAACAGTAATGTGCTGTTACTTGATGGAAACAGTAATGTGCTGTTACTTGGTGTAAACAGTAATGTGCTGTTACTTGATGGAAACAGTAATGTGCTCTTATTTGATGGAAACAGTAATGTGATGTTACTTGATGGAAGCAGTAATGTACTGTTACTTGAAATAAACAGTAATGTGCTGTTACTTGATGTAAACAAACTGAAGTTAAGAAAACAGACTAAAGTGATGTTAGCTGATGTAAAATAACCAAAGTGACGTTAGCTGATGTGAATTAACTATAGTGATGTTAACTGATGAAAACAAAGCAGATCATTAAAGTGTTTTCATGTGTTTTGGTATCTGATCGTCTTTCAGCCTTCATTTCTCACTTTCGAATATTTTGATGTCGGCAGTTACCGGGTTCCTGGATGGAAACCTGGTAGCGTTATCCTCCAGTCCACCCAGCTGTAAATGGGTACCTGACTCTGCTGTTGTTTTAAGGAAGGCGAGGCTGATCGCCCCACCTCATAAAGCTGGACCTAGTTAGGTGAAGTCTCTAACATACACTGCGAAACGGCGGTATCTGCTATGGGACTAGCTTCACCATTTCTCTTCTATTACTGAACTGTAAGATGGGTTCCTGAGGGTAAGAGGAAAAAAGGAAGACCAAAAGAAACACTTAGAAGAACAATAATAAGAGAAGGGAGAACGTTGGGATTAAATAATGTGCAAGAGCTAAGAGGAGTGGCGTCACAACGAATAACCTGGAGAGCACTGATTTCTGCCTTATGCGCTGTGTTTGGTGCTTACAGAATTTATTATTATTATTATTAAGATGAAGGAACAGTCGTAGTGTGAGTCTTAATGGGACAAAGGTCAACGTTACAACCACAAAGTCGTACCTCTCGGACAAACGCGATAAAATAGTAGAGAAAACAAAGTGAGAACTGGCATAACGACATAAAGCTTGTAAAATACTGATTATTACTTTGACTGAACATACTAAAGAAATACATCAAATGTACGAGTTGAAAATGATATATGGACAAATTTTTAAGACATAATTCAAGAAAATAAGCAACGAAGTACAGTATTCAGTGCTTGTCAATAACTGCTGTTTGAACCGAATAGTCGTTACTTAATATAGCATTCGTTCTAAGGTCTTAACCTCTATTAAAAGTGATATTAAGACAACAACGGAGAATACAGCAGGAAACAATAACTTGATGACATACATTTCAGTGGTTCTTATTTCATCTCACATGAACAATGAAGTTTACGAAAAAAAACTTAGATGAACAATCATGGACAAAGAAAGTGCTTACGTTACGGTGAGAAGGTCTTCGTCAAGGACAAACTCACAAAAATAATGGGTGAAAAAAAAGGAAAGTAAGAATTCTCATTTCCTTCTCTCTGCTGTTTGTGTACGTTTGTCTGTGACGAAGACCTTGTGATCGCAACAAACTCACGAAAACAGTTGAGAATATAGTGAGAATAGTCGAACCGTCTGCATTGTTTACATTGGACTACACAAATGTCAAGTCAGTACTATTATGTGGCTCTGAAACATGGGTGCCAACAAAACCAAAAAGCCAGACTTTCATAAATGGGTGCTTGCGTAGAATAGAAGGATTAAAATGGTGTGACAAGGTTACCAATGTGAAACTGATGACAAAAACCAGACAAGTGCCAGTGGAACAAGAGAAGAGACGAAGACGATGGATAGGACACACACTGAGGAAACCTGTTGATAGTATTACAAGGCAGTCCTTGTTCTGGAACCCCCAGGGCAAGAGAGGCAGAGGTAGACCAAGAAGCACATGGAGAAGAGAGCTGGAAACAGAGGTGAAAATGATGAGGAGAGCGTGGAAAGAACTTGAGATGATGGCACGTGACAGGAAGACTTGGCATGTGTTTGTTGAAGGCCTATGCTCCTTTGGGAGTGGAGGGGTATGAATGAATGAATACAGGAGTTAGTTTATGTAAGAGCGCACGAACTATCGCACCTTTGAGAATAGTCCACGTGACGTCTATCATTTATATATAGACTTACAGCACAATTCTGTTTCACTCGTTTGTTTTGTTTCAACTATTTTAGATATCAGTGAGCAAGTGACCCGCCAAAAATGAAGGAAATGAATTATGATTCGTTCTTTCTGTTCCATATCATGATGACGGTATTATTTCTCCTGTAGTCATTTCATTTCTTTTCATTCTATTTTACCTTTATTAGATCTTTGTAGTCAAACTTATCTGGATGAATTGGCTGTGAAGCTACGGAGCAACCCTTCAAAAATGACGTGAGAAAAAAAAGCCAATGGAATGAAATTTGACTAATTAATTAACAACCCTTTTATCACAAACTTTTGTGTCATTCAACGGACATCTTTTAGAATCTGTATACACACATTGGTATTCTCGCCGGTGCTACGGAGTTCGTGCACTGTGCTGAGATCCTCATTGTGTGATCTAAGTGAGTAGATCGAAGCACTGATGGGGTAGTCCGTGTGCAATGAAGATAATCCTTAAAAAGCCTAATCAAACCGAATATCTTTTAGAATCTTGCTTTGGAACGTAAGAAACAAAAAACACAACAAAAATTCAAAATAAACCTGTTATTACTCTGTCTCCAAATTATTATTTATGGGGGTATAGACTTGGACAACAAATCGGTGAATAGTTATTTGGGCGACATGGTACATATTATCATCATCGTCTTTCAGCTCAACAATGAGCATAAGTCTTCAACAAACGTATGCCAAGTCTTCCTGTCCTGTGCCATCAGCTCAAGGTTTTTCCATATCTTCTTCATGTCTGTCTCCAGTTCTCTTCTCCATGTGTTCATTGGTCTTCCTCAACCTCTCTTACCCTAGGTATTCCAGAACAATGACTGCCTGCTAATGTTATCAACAAGTTTCCTCATTGTGTGTATCCTATCCACACCCAGCGTCTTCTTCTCATCTCTCGTTCCACTGGCACTTGTCTGGTTCTTGTCAAACGATTGGGAGATGGCGGTAGACCTACCTGGACGAAGGGCATATCCAGAGAGTATCAGAAAATCGCGGTGACGGCCGGATATAGTGCTTCATTCTTCAGCAGCGCTTCAGGTTATACTGATTGAACTGATCGTGCCATTTGAATCCAGATTGGACGAACAACATTCGTTCAAAGTGGCCAAGTATAATGATCTGGCCGCGGATCTGAGACACGATGGGTTCACTGCAAGGGTCATGGCTGTTGAGGTGGGAGCAAGAGGGCTTGTGGCTGCATCAGTGTATGATTTATTGAAACTGTTGGGGCTGAGGGGACAGTCGAGAACAAGAGCAATGAAGAGGCTTAATGAAACTGCCGAAAAGGCATCAGGCTGGCTGTGGAACAACCGCAATCTTTCTTCTTTGATCCTTAGCCGCCGACCGTCAAAGCAGTCAGTGGCCATTACGCCTGGTGGCGTCTTGTAGGGCAACAACAAATTGATTCCACTTTGCTTGGTCGGCGGCCATCCTTCGTACAGTGCCCCAACTCTGGTTCATTCTTTGCATCTCAGCCTCCACAGTCCTCCGCCAAGTTGTTTTTGGTCGGCCTATCTTTCGTTTTCCTTCAGGGGTCCATAGCATAGCTGTTCTTGTGATGGCATCGGGGTCTCTTCTGAGGACATGGCCAACCCAGCTCCAGCGTCTGCCAGCTATGATGGTGTGCATGTCCTCTTGCTTGCTCCGAGTAAGCAGATCTTGGTTGGTGATGGTATTCGGCCAAAATATTCGGAGAATTTTTCTTAGGCATGTTGTGTGAAAAGAGGACAATTTCGACATTTCCTTCTCTGTAACTCTCCAGCTCTCCGCGCCATAGAGAAGCACAGAAAGCACACAGCTCTGATATAATCCTAATTTTGTGCTTGTGCTGTACTGAGAGGACTTCCAGATGTTGTTTAGACTAAAAAAGGCTGTTCTTGCTTTGTTCATTCTGTTGTTGATGTCTTTGCTTGCTCCGCCGTCTGGTGTTACTATGCATCCTAGGTATGTGAAGGCCTCTGTCTGTTCCAGTTGCTGATTCCTTACTGATATGGGCTCAGGGTTGCTCACATTGAGCGTCATGAACTCTGTCTTCTTTAGGTTGATGTTCAAGCCCACCTTCTGGCTATACTTACGTCGACCACGAAAGCTTTTCTGGTGAGGGGATCCTTCGGTTTCATGATATTGTATCTTTTCTGTTTGACTGCAACTGGTCCAGCAGCTCTGAGTTTCACTTTCAGTCTTGCTACTACTAGGTGATGATCACTACCCACATCTGCGCCTCTTCTTACTTTCACGTCTTGTAGTGCATGTCTCCATCTGCCATTGATCATTATGTGATCTATCTGGTTTTTGTCTCGTCCAGTTTGGTGATTCCCATGTTAACTTGTGCACTTCCTTGTGTGGAAAAAGTGTTCCTCCAATGACCAGGTTGTTAATACTGCAGAAGCTTATTAATTTGTCCCCATTCTCATTTGCTGTTCCACTGCCGCATTTCTCCATTACTCTTTCGTTATAATTATTGTGTGCTCCCACTTTCGCATTTAGGTCTCCCATTACTATAATGAGATCGTACCTGGGTGTAGTGTCCCTTTCTTTTATTTACCTGTTGATAGAACTCGTCCTTGATCTCTTCATCGCTGTCGTTTGTTGGTGCATAGCATTGTATTATTGTGGTGTTGGTGAACCTCCCTCTCAGTCTTGCTCTTATCAGTCTGTTGTTGATGGGTTTCCATTACAGTAAAGACCTTTCCATTCCTTTCTTCAGGATAATGGCTACACCTTCATTGTGCTGACCATCCTCTCTGCCAGAATAAAGTACTGTTTCCCCTATAGCTGTTTTTATTCTCCCCTTACCTGTCCATCTGCTCTCGCTTATTCCCAGGATATCTATCTTGTAGTTCCTCATCTCTGCTGTGATTTGTCTCAGCTTTCCTGCCTCATTCATAGTTCTGACGTTCAAAAACCAATTCTGGTTTCGTGTTTTGCGGTCGGGGCATCCGTTTTCATGCCAGTGGCTTCCTTTCGACTTTCACCACTGTCAGTCATACGAGCGTGAGACTCCGGATGTCCGTCCCGCAGCAAAGTTTTTCGATTTATTGTTGTTTCCGTAACATGTGCAATTTTTTTTTACATAGACAGGGGTGTCGGCCCTGTGCTAAAACCCCCAACCTGGAGGACCAGAGTACCAGCTTTTGTCTGACTCCTACCCACGCAGACCAGTCCAGCTTGGTTGAACCTACCAGGAGTAAATCTCCCACTGGCATAGCTCTGGGGATTGTCAGGGTACACAAGCTGCCATATCGCTACAAGGTATAGGTACCATTGATGGCTGGAACAACCGAAATGGGCAATGGAAATCGTGACAGTAAACGCTGCAGTACAGAAAACACCAGGAATTTTTTTCTAAATCCACAATACGTTGAGTTTTTTGGTGTACTAGTGAAAGGGCTGTGACTGAGGGCAACAGGCGGCGAATATTATAAGAGGTGTTAGGCACAGAAGTGCAGTGGCTAGCCTCGTCGGCTTCGCGCAGGTGTCTCAGTGTGTGTCCTTAGTTGTGATGTGCGACGGAACGAACGGAATAATTTGTCTTCTCTTTGTTACTTTCACAATTGTCTCCATGGCTGGCGGAGGTGTGGATTTTAAAGTTGCTACCATAACTGAAATGGGTTCATTTTCGATACAAGACAACAGGAGGCTGAGACGCTTGGGAGTCAGGACCCAAGTGGGCCCGCCCCCCTTAGAGTGTAAAGGAGTATACTGGGCCGAAACACTTGTCGGATGGGGGGACTTCTTCTGATGATCAGATTGCCTCCTGTTGTATCGCTCTGTAAAGAGTTTCCTATCATCACTGTCATCAGTTCCACATTAGTGATTTTATTATACCACTGACATGGGACATATGCCCTATATTTCCTTTCAACCTCTTACAACTATTAATGTTGCTGATGTCTTACCTACAACAATATATTTTGTATTGTATAGATTTTTTTTTTCTTAACCAGCAGCACTTGGGCTTTCAGCCCTTCGGCCCAATGACATGTCATTGCGAGGCTGGGGAACCTGAGGACTTTCCTTCCAACCCGGTCATTGGCTTCGCTCCTTCCCATCCACAGAGGGTTTATCACAGGAGCCGTTCAGGCTATTCAGTCAAATTTCCGGCCGTAAACATTTCTTCAAACGCCGACACCCGAGTTTGAACCATAAACACCTGGTCGCCAGTACAACGCCGAAGCCATTACACCAGCGCGGCTCCCGTATTGTATAGATATGTTTGACTATAAGTTTTTATAAACACTTCTCCTTTTCTGCTGTTAAATATAAATCTAAGATAGAGGTTAATTTGTGTACGTACCGGCGATACGTTTTTTTGCGACGAAATATGTGTAATCGGAGTAGTGCATCACGAAAATTGTAAGGCCAGTGAGTTCTTTCAAAGGGTGTATCGTACGGAAGGTTAATTGTTCTAATTGGCCCGTCTGAGTAGAGTGGATGTCGACAGATACACGAGAAGATATAGAAAATATATTTTTCACAGGTGGTAGATTGAGAGAAAAGAAGTGATTAGGTTGTCTCTTCCAGCCTATCCGTACGACTGTACTTTGTTGCAAGACAGCTTTTACATCCCTATCAAGAATAGATAAGTTTCTCTACACACACACACACAGCTATGTGACAACAAGACATACAAACGTGAAAAACTACGGATAAATGGGTAATGGGTCTGACCAACACACAAAGGTAAGTTTCTTTGTAGTTTATTATCATTTAAACTCGACAACATCAAATAATTAAAGAAAAGATCAAAGTCATTTACATGCATATGAAATAAAGCAGAAAAAGGTGCACCCTCCCCGAATGGAGGAAACAAACCCTAAAAAATTATTGACCCAAAGGTTGAAGGTTAGCACTATATTACATAATGAACAGTAGTAGTACTCTATGAGAACCAGTAAAATAAACTTTTAGACAAATCAGATATATGGATAGTTTTCCCACAAACAAGAAAAATACTCGCACACTCTTTCAAGCAGTGGCCACTCTCACACTCTTACCTAATTGCCTGGTATGGTAGGTCTGTATTTCCCTGGGTAATAGAATTAGTCCATGAATATATTATCTATTTTCACTTAATATTCTGTCACCCCAGTTGTCGCAGATCCAAATTGGCACCAGTCCATCCCCAGAAATTAGTTAATGAGGCGAACGCCTAATATGGGGCTTCTCCTAGAAGTGTTATTACAAATAGTTAAAACTGTGAGAGTTCTTGAGGTTCACTCTTTAACGGGAAATAATACTTCCAGTATTGGGAAACATCTGGTAGCTAAAAATAATGTTCATATGATGATGATGGTTCTTCTATAGGCCAACTCTGTATTAAAAGCGCCGATTCTGCACAGCGTAGGTATTTAGAGAGGTATACTCCCCTTGAATTACGACTGTCCGGAGTCGGAATAAAATAATGTTCACTATTATGGCTGGTAAAATATAAATCTGGGTTTGGTAAGTCCAGTGTTAAAAATTTATTGTCCTCCAATACTCTCTGGCGAGTGCCCGTTTACAAATGAAATCGGTGACACACAAGCCAAGAAAAGGAGAAATAACAAATCCGAAAAAAAGACCGCTGGCCGCCCTTGTGATCAAGTATGCGAAGAATACAAGAAACATTTATATGAAAAATATGCTAATCCTATATCTACACACAGACCGGGACAAGACGATCTCTTCTCCACTCCGTCAGTCCTGATTAAATTTAAAAGGCACACGGTGTTTCCTTACGCCTACAAGTTAGAAGTCGCCGCTGGCGCTGAGTTCGGTCGGACTGAATTATGTTAATTCGCCCGCCCCTGCTCGCGCCGGCGTTCAGCGTACAATGTTAATTATTATTTAATCTCTCCATACGCGCTACCTAAACAATGATCGCCTGTCATTAAATAGCTATTACATTTTCGGCGTCTGTTGGTTCGTCGTATGGTACCAAAATTAATAGACACTATAATGACAAATATGCACAAATGAAATATAACATGTAATCTAGACTCTCCCTATCAGTCGCTTTATTGCCTATAAGTCCAGTCAGCTAAACCGTCGGGTTTATCTCTCTCCTGTAGAGATTAAGTGTCGCGTCTGCCTATACTGTTAACATCATTACGGTCTAAGGTATGCGGGTGGCCTGATTTAACATTTTAATAGAATATCTGGTATGAAATCGCTACGCGTTACTTTATTTCATTCGTTTTACTAGCGAGAAAAATCTAAGTGAAGAACAAATGTTAAAAGCTATCACTTCTTACATCATTAGCACTATTATCCTTTTTACCAGAACATTCAGAAATGAAAATCTCCACGAACACTAGTACACCATATTCCAACAAGAAAAACTGGTTCTAGGACTGCGCTAGACTATTCACAATTCTGACTGACAACTGATGATAGGGTTAAGAAAACAACAGTATATATATCATTGAATTTCTCTGATATCTAATGTTGTTAATTTCGCGTCCCGGTGAGACCCAAAATTCAGAAGCTAGGCGTATCAAGATAAAAGACTTACGGTCGGTCGATGAGGTTTCTCGTCGCGAGTTTTCGACCGGCATCAAAAGACTTTCTGTTCAACTAGCGGGGTTCTCTTTAAGAATGCTCGCTTCTGAAGATCAAAGAGCCCAGGGGTTTCTAACTTCCCCTGAGTACGAAACTTCAAAAGGGTTTGTGTTTTTGTCTCCCCCACGTGCTTGCCTGTCTGAGAACTATTATGATTGACAGATACTCGCATGAGCGGAAGAGGTAAACACAGCCTGATTTGCTTCCCTGTTATGACTGACAGGTCACGCAGTTTGTAAACATTGCGTTAGCTCGTGTTAAAAACAAAGAGGCGGGACGAAAGAGTAAGCTTGTGTAAATAAAGGCAGACTGTATAATGCAGGTTCTTAGCTAGCAAATCACAGAGCAGCTATAAGGTTTCATAGGCTGTCAGATGCTGTAGACTCTTCTTCCATTACTCGTCACAGCGTGTTCAATTAAGTTTTCACGGTGCAATGCCCATTTTCCCTGAAAAAAATTGGTTTGATTGTTCGTTACGCTTCACTTAGTTCATAAGAAAAGTCTTAATGTGTTTATTCAATCAATCAATACCCTTTAGCTCCCCGAGCAGTATAGGCCTTCAACAAACACATGCCAAGTCTTCCTGTCCTGTGCCGTCCGCTCAAGTTCTTTCCAAGTTTTCCTCACAATTTTCACCTCTGTATCCAGTTCTCTTTCCCATGTGTTTTTTGGTCTACCTCTGCCTCTCTTTCCCTGTGGATTCCAGAACAAGGACTGCCTTGTAATGATATCAACAGGTCTCCTCAATGTGTGTCCTATCCATCGCCAGCGTCTTCTTCTCAGCTCTTGTTCTACTGGCATTTGTCTGGTTCTTGTCATCAATTCCACATGTGTCGATTGCGTATAAGTAATTTGGTTAGTCTCAGCTTACATAGTTGGCGGTGTTTCCGTCAAAGTAAACTTTGCTTACTTGGTGTAACTTAGCTGACATTGTATTTATCTTTTTAAAAAGTGAACGTCGCTTAATTTGAAGTAACTTTGTTTATAACGAAAAAAGTAAATTTATTATTATTGTCATTGTTGATCAGAATCGACGTCATTGCACGCCAGGCAAACCCATAGGTGCTCAGTCTCCCTCAGCAAATGTCGAAGGGTATGAATGCTAATTGTTCCTGCTGCGCACTGGTTGTATATACGCCGGATGCATCCTCTGATGTGTCCATCCCTGCTAGTCTTACGTTTAATGCCAAATTCCAGCAGTCTTAGCCTTGATGATTCATCGATTGCAGTGTCATTCTCTAATAGGCGATCATGAATTGCCCTCAATATTTCTTCCTTATCCATGTTCAATGCATCTTATATGGGGCTCTTGAAGCTAGTCTGCCAGCTCGTTCATTGCCCCGTACCCCTGCATGACCAAGACAGTAGATCCATATCAGTTCTTGAAGATTCGATGCGTCTATGGGGGTTTTCCATTCATATTGGAGCCAGCCATTTTGGACCTTTGGAAACATGGATTGTGTCTGGTATAATAAATGACTTTGTTAATAAAGTCTCAAACATCTTAAGGCCCAAGTTCCGCACTCTCTTCCAAGGCTTATGAAGACTTGCTAGTAGTTTATCCAGCTCTCATCTGACTTACTCCACTCTTCTCCCATGAATATATTTTCAGATGTGGTCACCTGTCTAACAGTCGCCTCTGCCAGCGCAATCCATGACATCCCCCTCTTTATTCTTGCTCTTTTGATGTCAGCTATGTTTCCATGCAAGGGATACATTTTGTCCGTGGTTACTCACTGTAGCCTCGCTTTTACTGGGGTGTGAACTGCTGCCTAAAGGATGTTGATGGTGTCGTAGTGACAACGGTCCAACACGGGCGATGCTATTTGGACTTGACAATAATAACGCGAATGTTTCTTTCTTGGAACGTGAAGGAAGGACTTCAATAACAAGCAGGCACGTCAACGAGTGCCAATGTGTATAGGGACGAACTCGTTAGGTTTACTGACATCATAATTTATTTAGGACGAAATACGTTGACGACAACAGGTTACAGTACTTCAACATGGATTCCACAGTAAACGTACATGTAGCATATATATAGGCATGGTACAGGCATCATAATAACTTCCTCACATAAGATCAGGGTTTGACCTTGCGTCAATGTCATGACCGTTAGGACTATTCAACCATAAAGATCTTGGAATAAATATATTGATTCTGTCCTACAATTCTGGTCGGGTACTTTAGTAGCTTGGTACCCCTGACATGGCAGATCCATACATGCTTGCATATAATATAAACAACGAAGGTTATGTCCTAGTGCTTGGCTAACCTCTCTTCGTCGCCGTGACTCGTGCGACGGCAATCCACATAATATTACAAGCCAATAAACCGTAAAGGATGAAGCCTTGAATCCTTTATAATATTAAAATGCTTTCAGTGAAAGTTCCCGTTGATCCATTATAACACCCCTTTGCAGAAAGGTGCTTGCTAGATGCCAACGAAGGATGGTGACACGAAAGTTCAAGTAAACAATTCACTTCTTACCAAAACTGGTTCGGACTTACGTGTAGTGTAAGCCGACAATGGCTTCTACCAAGAAGTCATTGTACCAGAAGAATACCTAACCCAACACACTGGGTATATATAGGAATATAGGCAACAGACTCAATGCCTGGCATGAGATGCTGGCTTTCATTTTTTACCTCTGACGTCATCTGCCTTGCTTGGACACAAACGCGCACGAATTCACCTACACCAAATTGTGCATATTCGTGCGTGACAGAAGACATTTATCAAAAACAAACATCAACATAAGTTGGTGTGTACTCACTCAACCGAAGTAGAACCTGATGACTACCCATGAGTGTTTAGAATACAATAAAGGAGGCATCAGCTTCCTTCACACCGTCCGCAAAAAATTTAATTCTATTAAATTTTTTTTTCTTTTAATTACCGCGGAGAGGTGAAACAAGCTTACAAATATGTATTTTATACTAATAATACTAATAATGTAAGAGAGGCATATTAATCAATAAGAGGAGAGTGAACGAACAAAATCAAATTCAACTCAACTCAACAACAAATATGCATAAAAGCATATCATCACAATTGACCAACTTTGGAACAATGTGGAAGAGATGAAAGAAAATCAAAGCATAAAGGATGATTAATTGAACCCAAATGCAATAAGAAATAAAGAGACATGGTAATACATGAATTTAAAGGAAAAGATGAAAATGCAAAAAATGAGAAGTGGCAAAAATCAAAGAATATGAATACAACACTTGAAGTTATCAACACACTTAACCGTGTCTAAAGATGAGTAGTATCATTAAATAACTACCAATGACGTATCACTATCTAAAATGAGTGATAGTTACCCGATGTAATCATTAGGATTAAAATATTTATAGTTAATTATATTAAACTAATTAAACTAATTAAATATGTTCATTAATCAAAATGTACTGAATAATGTTTCAGTTTATTACACTGCTAAAAGTTCAATTAGTTCTTGAAGATTCTAAGTTAACTTCAAAACCAGTTCACAAACACGAAGATCCTTTAAAAGTTTGAGTATGTGGAAATACCATAGATTCCACAAAATATTGTTAAATAGTTCACGATATACTAATGTTTATCTAAATTCACAATGTATGTTTACGCAGATAATGTCATAAATACTAAAAGTTATGTGATCCTCACTGTTATATATATATAATTCACTGTTTTTTTATTTTATTTTTTCCGCTTCAAGTAATTCAACGGAATGTTACAACTTTATTCACTTGACTAAGTATGTACAAAAAAAATTGTCACTGATTCACAAAGTAAAGTTCAAAGAACGTCATGTTTACAAATGTGATGTAGTATGTGTAGAGGCATCCACATTTGTAGTGCGTACCAAGTCGCATGATTCACTCGGGCAGCGGGATAAAATGTCAGCGAAAACATTCTGTGATCCAGGTATAGCCCGGATAGTGAAACAGTAGGGTTGCAATGAAATTGCATATCTGGTGGACTTTGCAGATCTGACGTCTTTGGTGTTTAATGCAGTAAGTGCTTTCTGATCAGTCTCTACAAAGAAATGTGATCCCAGAAGATAACGTTGGAGTTTAGTTATAGACCACACGAGAGATAAAAGTTCCTTATCGAGAACGGAGTACTTTTGTTCAGCCGACGTAAGTTTCCTTGAGACGAACAGTACTTGGTGCAAGGTGCCCGCATACTCCTGTAGCAACACGCTTCCAATACCGTAGGCAGAGGCGTCACTGCGCAAGATGAAAGGGAGGTTCGCATTAGGCAATTGTAACATAGGAGGTTTAGAAAAGAATGCCTTAATGGTGTCCAACGCGATTTGGTGTTCCTCCGACCACCGAATCACGTTAGCCGCGCCCTTTTTTAATAACGAAGAGAAAGGTGCCGTAATAGTGGACAGATGAGGTATGAACTTAGCGTAGAACTGAACAAGACCCAATAATGATCTCACTTGTTTCTTAGTTTTGGGAGTAGAAATGTTGAGGATTTTAGAGACATTACTGTCCTCAGTATATAACCGACCGTGACCAACGCGGTGACCTAAAAATGAAATTTCGTGAAAACCCACGAAAGCTTTAGAAGGCTTAGCCGTTAAATTACATGACCGTAAAGTGGACAGTAATGTTTTCAATCCAGTAATGTGTTCATCCCATGTGTCATTAAAGAGACAAATGTCGTCAATATATGTAATGACATCGGGACGATGAGACAGTACGCGACGCATCATGCGTACAAATGTAGCCGGTGCATTTACTAAACCGAATGGCATGAAATTATATTGGAATAACCCCCGTGGAGTCGAGAAAGAAATGATCTCTAGAAAAGAACAGAGATGATGACTGCATAGGCTGAGTCATCAAAGAATGTGATATCAAAATTCAATATCAGTAGGTTAGTATCTGCGTGACGCAGAATCAGGAACCAATTGTAATCGGAGAGAATGGTGGTGAAAATACACACCATTGTCCCGCTCGATAGCCATGCGAGCATCTTTATTGGTTCTGAATGTAACCACGGCGTCACCATACCTGTTCTTGGTATGTGGTAATAGACGTACGAACTTAACGTCCGCCGTGTGATTGAGAAAATCTCCCAGTGCCTGCCAAGTGGTTCGTTGTGGCAGATTTTGCACAAGGATGGTGCGAGAAGATGCACCTCTACCAATATAAGTGGTAGCGTTGTCACAAGAATGTGAATAAGGTTGATGGGTAATCTTAGCCCTCTTAGGTAAGTTATAGTCTTTACTATTTACATGTATAGAATTATTGTTCTTAAATGAACCATACTTTTGTACTTGAGTCTGATAACTTACACTAGGCAAAGGTGGTGTACGGCATGTCGTATACCCCTGCTTGCTGGACAAATTGACAACTTTGTCGACAACCTTATTGGTTTTAGTTTTCCCAAAAGAGTTACAACTCTTATTTTTATTAGGAACATCCTTTACTTTTTCCTCAAACGTAACCTTTTTCTTACGATCAGTTGCCTGCTGATCAAGTCGAGGGAAGGTATATGTCCCCCGGAATGACTTACTAGTCTTCACAGGTTGCGTTAAAACCTTAATATCCTTCTTAAGAATGGATGCATATCGTAAAGGTTGTAATGCATTAGCCACAGTGGCGTAATGAACCATGGAATCATTTTCACTACTAGATTCCGATACATTAGCATTACCCAACAGGTTAATAGCATGTGCATGTGACACAACTCTAGGTATAGACTTAAATGCATAGGCATCCTGTATATGCTGCTTTTCCCATTCAGCAATTTGCTGTGGGATACATTCCTTTATATCATGTATGCTACCCAGGATGACATCATAAATTGGATTTTGAAGGAGACAGGCGTGGATTTTTCCTGAAAAAAATGGTGTTTTCAAATCAATAATAGCTGTGGGAAAAGTTTCCACAGTTCCGCCAAAAGTTACACATTGGATGGTCTCCCCAGTTGCAAAGGCAGGGTTTACCAAAGAGTTTCTGATGCCAATCGTGCTGCAGCCTGAATCTAAAAGAATGGAACAAGGGATATCGTTAACAAATCCTCTATCTAATTGAAGACACCCTTTTCCGTGATGTGTAGCAGCCGACATGGCCGTGCATCCCTCCGGAATACTAGGTAACGTATGTCCGCAGCGCAGCGTCGTGATCGCATTGGGCTGGAAGAGGGTCGTGCACTCGTCACAAGCCTTAATCTGCTCAAAATTAAGAGAACAAGACATGGCAACATGCGTGTCATTATTTGTATTATTCTCTTTGTTAACTTGTGTGTCAACAATAGCTCCATTAGTTTGATGGCGTGGCCCTCTGCTAGAAGATCTATCTCTACGTCGCGATCGATTGTGACTATCATTTCTAAAATTGCCATTATTATCATTTCTGCTTGTGTTACCGTATTGATTTGAATGATAATCAGTGATATCACCGTTATGGCTTTGACCATAAAATCTATTACGAGAATCTTGTCTATAGTTAGGATTCTGAGATTTTGATCGCCAATTTTGTTTATAAGTACCTACTTGATAAATTCCACAATTATTGTTATCCCAATCTCTTGATTTGTGAAATTGACCCCAAGAATTATTATATGGAGAAGAATGCTGAAATTGCTTCCCCTTATAAAAATTACAAGAATTGAAATTCTCGTTATTTCCCTTTTTGTAGTTTCTGCCATTACTTAAAGAGCGATGGCGTCTGCGATAATCCTGTTGTATTGCAAAAGCAACGGGAAATTCATCTTTAACCTGAGTATTCCCAAAATTCAAGTTTGGGTGTGCGGTACAGTATTGTACACAGGTTTGCTGCATTTCATTTATGTTTGAATGTTTATGTTCGTGCAAAAAAGCAAGAAAAGCTGGGTTAACCGAGGACAAAAGTTTATCGCGTAATAATAAATCTCTCAATGCGTCAAAAGTTTTATCCGTCTTGGATAATTCGATCCATCTATCCAATGTAAGTGCTATTTGATCAATAAAATCGTTAAAATGTTTTCCCGTTTGTGGGAGCATAGATTTGAATTTTAAACGATATTCATTCTCTGTCATTTGATATTTAACAAGTAAAGCAGTTCTGAGAGCCTCATAGTTATTTTTATCAGCAGTAGTTGCAATATGATATACTGACATAGCTTCACCTGTAAGTAGTTCTGATAATTTTACACAGTACTGAGATTTTTCCACGTGATAGGCCTCGCATGTTGCCTCGAACCTATGTAGATAATGAATCACATCGTCCGATGGAGGATTAAATTTTGGCAATATTAAATGAAAATTTTTAATATTCCCTTGTTTAGACGAATTTTGGCCCTCCTGAGACTTTTGAGCACTAGCCTCCTGAGATAATCGAAAATGATTAAATTCTAATTCCTTCATTTCTTTTTCATGTTGAATTTGAAGTTGATATTTTCTTGTATTTTCTTCAGCTAACAATCTCCTTTCTTCTGTTTCTTTTTGTTTACTTTCCAATTCCATTCTAGTCTTTTCCATTTCAAGTTTATATTTTTCTTCAGCCTCCAATCTTTTCTGATCTGCTTCCAATTTCTTATGTTCCGCCTCACGCTGAAATCGTTTCTCATTTTCCTGAGACTCAAATATCCTCTTCTTTTCATTTTCCTCTGCTTCAAATCTCAAATTTTCTTGTTTCAGAAGTTCTAATTTCCTCTGTTCAGCTTCTATCTCTTGAGCCTTTTTGTATTCTGATAGTGCGAATGCTTTCGCCTCGTCAGGGGCCATCCCAACGGATTTTGCCTGCTTCATAAAATATTCAAGCGACGACATTGTGATTTACTCAAATAATTATCAATTAATTTACTTTAAGTGTGTGCAATACGTTCTTGTCTAAGAACGGTACCTAATTATTACTTAAGTATACTAAATATTATTAATCAATGAAAATAATTTATACAATGAAATATTAAGAACAGACAAGAGCCATAGACAATAGCAACAACAATGACAAGACGAGATAATCAAAGACGAAGAAGACGATCGCAGAGGTCAACAAAATTAAAATGTGAAACTAAAATAGGATGTCGTAAAAATTTACGATGATAACTGCGATAAAAACTTACACAAGACAATTGACAAGACAGTGTAAAATCATATGTTTTGTAAAAAACTCAACGAAAGTCAGGTTAGAAGGACAATAATCACATACAAGATACATCATAAAACCAAGGTACGAATAAAAATAACTATGAAAACAACGATTAAAACTTGACGGAACAGCTAAACAAATACTATTATAAGAGACAAGTAGCGATCGGAACTACAGCAAGGTTTCTAGCCTTGAACCGGAATTATCGCTCAATTGAAACTTACAAGTAAATCCTATAGAACATCTGACAAAGAGCCCGAATCAGCTTCGAGATGAACCTCGTTTGTCAGATCGACCTCCCTACCGCCCACAACAAACATGGAACATAAAACATGCATCACAAGAAATACTACAATGGACATATTAAAAAGCGGCTCAGCTAACATAAGACGGTGACAACGAACAGAGTAATACTCATCATTTTGTGATAAAATGCAATTTCCAGGATTGTAGAGTCTTGCACTCCGGCGCTGTATCACCGAGGAAGCTTACGTAGCACCTGGTAGAGTCCGCAAATGATTGAAGCAGTTGAGTCCATCTTGACCTTGAGTAGCCGTTAGATTTTATAACCAGTCCAGGATGTTGTCGCCTTGAAAGACTGCATTTTTCTTTTCAACCGAGTTGGATTGAGTTCGATTCCGTTACTGAAAAAATGGATATTTTCAGACCACACTGCGCCACCATAGTTGTAGCCTCGCTTTTACTGGGGTGTGAACCGCTGACTAAAGGATGTTGATGGTGTCGTAGTGACAACGGTCCAACACGGGCGATGCTATTTGGACTTGACAATAATAACGCGAATGTTTCTTTCTTCGAACGTGAAGGAAGGACTTCAATAACAAGCAGGCACGTCAACAAGTGCCAATGTGTATAGGGACGAACTCGTTAGGTTTACTGACATCATAATTTATTTAGGACGAAATACGTTGACGACAACAGGTTACAGTACTTCAACATGGATTCCACAGTAAACGTACATGTAGCATATATATAGGCATGGTACAGGCATCATAATAACTTCCTCACATAAGATCAGGGTTTGACCTTGCGTCAATGTCATGACCGTTAGGACTATTCAACCATAAAGATCTTGGAATAAATATATTGATTCTGTCCTACAATTCTGGTCGGGTACTTTAGTAGCTTGGTACCCCTGACATGGCAGATCCATACATGCTTGCATATAATATAAACAACGAAGGTTATGTCCTAGTGCTTGGCTAACCTCTCTTCGTCGCCGTGACTCGTGCGACGGCAATCCACATAATATTACAAGCACCTACACCAAATTGTGCATATTCGTGCGTGACAGAAGACATTTATAAAAAACAAACATCAACATAAGTTGGTGTGTACTCACTCAACCGAAGTAGAACCTGATGACTACCCGTGAGTGTTTAGAATACAATAAAGGAGGCATCACTCACATATACGCTTTTACATGGGCCATCGCATATCTGGATCTAATTGACAGCATTCCAAGCATGTGCCGCATCATCGCAATGTGGGTATCTCGCGTACAGCCCAAGACTAAACGCATTCCTTCATTTTGAATGTGTTCCAGTCGTTCACATTGTGATATTGACAGCGTGAGTATTCACAGGCCATACTCGATTACAGACAAGACCAGCTGATGATACAGGAGAAACACTAGTCTCTGCTCCAGGTGCGCTGCAGCCATTGTCTTTAGGGCTGCCAGACTTCTCTAACACGTCTGTATAATGAGATCAACATGGTGCTTATACGATAGCCCGCGATCTAATGTTACTCCAAGGTATTTCAATTTGTCCTGCCTTTCAATTTTCTGTCCACTGAGAGTAACGTCTGGGAGATCTGCTTTCAATATGAAGTTATTCAAGGAGCACCAAAGCACATAGGCTTTTGTTAGGATTGACTTTGAAGCTAATTTCGTCGGACCATTTAGAAACTGCTTGAAATGTCTCATGTATGCTTTTAACCATTTCTTGTCTATCTGAGCCAGTCCTGTAAATGAGCAAGTTATCGGACAAAGTTAATGTTCGTCCCAAACCTGTTGGTTGGATTTCAGCTATTTTTGCTGTATAGATGTTAAACAGCACCGGTGTTAATGGAGAACCCTGGGGTAATCCCGGCAGATGTGCGTTGGTTCTGATGTCCATTTTCCCAAGCGAAATGCAACTACTCTCTCAGTTAAGACAGCTGCTTTACACCTTGTTAGCTTACTTTGAAGTAACCTGGTTGACTTTGCTTCTAATAGATTGCAATGTTTCTGTATGACATCTTGCCAGTTCCCTCCTCTTTCTTTTTGTTAGCTCTTTATTGAGCCACTATTGCAGTTGGTCCCTTTACAGAAAACATATTTTACCACATTTCAGTTGCTTTTGGGATGGTAGCATTTGTAGCAGCTTGTTTTAACGTTGAGGTTGCATACCCCATGATTAAACTCACACGCCAAGTGAAAGAGATTTCAGTGTTTCTAATTATTATGTTTTCTATTTATTTCAAGAAGACTGACCGTGTTCTCATTTATTTCCAGCTTCGTCATAAACAGTTTACTTTCAAGTACTGTATTGTTAATATGGCGGTGTGCGGAGAACATGAATGAAAACAATGAGACACACAAAAAAACAACAACAACAACAACCCAGTGCTATGGTATTATGACACGAACAACATATAGCCTACATATAACAGACATATTATCGGAATATGTCTGTTATATGTTGTTCGTGTTATAATACCATAGCACTGGGTTGTTTCTTGTTTTTTTTTTTTTTTTGGTGTCTCATTGCTTTCATTCATGTTTTTATTTTGTTCCGTATGGAGCCATCACTACGACAGCTGGCTGCCTACGTCACAGCCCCGTTGCTATGGTAGCGGTGTTTTCTGTGGCAATGTATTTAATATGATGACGTTGCCATCCCCCATACACAACCTCATTGTTAAACTCTTTCTTTGTGTAGTTGTTAACTCATACTGGCTACTAGTTGTTGAATCATGCTTTATTTGCTAAATGATGTGAATGTCCACCAGTGGATAAATGTAGATGTTGGGACTGGTGTAGTAAAGTGTAACGATTGTCAACTCATCAAACCCAGCACAGTTTTGGTCATACAGGTCATCTTGTCCTGGAACGTGATGAGGCTCCGACAAGAATGTGAGTGTAAACAATGAGTGTGTATCTGAATGTCAGTACGCGAATGGTAGAATGATTCGATAGAGTTGACAGGTTGGTAGTACATCACTCATACTCACACTGTTCGAATTCAAGAAGTACTGGAACTACGGTGGTCTTTTTATAACATTTAATGGGACGCACACTTGGACAGTACGTGTATGGTTACAGGAACAAATGTCGACATAGACAGCATAATGTTGATCACAGGAATATCATCTTAAGTTAGCATTCATGCTTGGCAAATATCATAATGGAGCATTCGTAAATAAGCATTCAGCGTTCCATCATGTAAATCATCTGGCTTTACTGACTGGGCACGTCAGACCATAACCAATACATAGGAAGGCTCCTAGACCTAACCTCGTCTAGCGAATATTCCTTCACGTAAAGTTCAATATATATATATATTTCATAATATAGGAATCCCAGACATGGGTTCTCACATGTAGCAGTGATCTCTTGGTTCATCGAGCGATAGTACAGGCATCCCTTTTTCTCACTCGATAAATACAAAGTATATGAATTTCAACATGGCTGTTCTCTCTCTCGTGAGCTTCACTCACTATAGAATATAGACCAAAATTAGTCATTCATTAAATGTCCTCATTTCTTCATAGGTTCTCTCATAGAGGTAATTGAATAATATCATACAATCCAGTGCTGATACATAGGAATGTCTTCTTCCTTTGAATGGATATTCTTTTTAAAAGTACCACTGTGCATCTGCTTATCAACAACGATGGCGAAGCCCAAGTTTTATAATAAATTGTGGTTTTACCTTTTTATGCGAAATATAACTTTGCCATTCCTTGGCAAAAGAGAATAAACACTGGGGTAAAGTACATACAACATGTCTAAATGATTATCACTTTTCCCCATCCATATATAGATCACTATTTCGGCAAAAAGCCTGCTACAACAAAACTCGGCATCCTCACAGGATGACAGCCATGGATCACACCCCTTGCTAGCGATACTTCCGCTGCATAGCCTTTTACCTTTTCTAGCGACAACCAAATTAGTTCGACTTAGAAATGCAAAGATATCCATATATAAGACAGACTCGTCCTACTCATACAAACACTACGTATAAATTCAGGCCATAGATATACTGAAGCAAGAACAATCTATTCCTACCCAGCCACAGAATAAATCGCAGTAGGCCTAGAGTCGTCTGCGGAGTCCGATCGAAGATGACAGAACTATTTTCAAGGGAAGCAACCCAAAAATGACTTCTCCTTAAGCACTTAAAAAGGAAATACTTTGCTTACAAAATATTTGCGAACATAATAAGAATATAAATGTATTATATTGCAAGATAGTAAAAATTGCCCTTTACAGTCTTACCACACCTCCCGGGAAAAAAAAAAAAATTTTTTTTTTTTTTAAATACATCTAGGAGCACCGTAGAATAGGCTCACAACGCAAGAATACTGCGCAGATGAAAATATCAGGAATAACTATAATTCCTAATATGACTGGTGAGAATATATATCTCAAAATCTGAGAGAAATTGTTTCCCTACGAATAAATGTTTCCAGGAAGGTGTGATGTACGTATAATACAATTCTGGTAATTATACAGACCAGTGAACCATGTTAGGCGACCCTTTCTTTAATAGTGTAGAGAGAGGTGCCATGATAGAGGACAGATTCGGAATGAAACGTCCATAAAATTGTATGAGACCTAAAAGACTTCGCACTTGCTTTTTAGTCCTAGGGATAGAGATGTTAAGTATCTTAGTGATATTATGGTCTTCTGTCTTCAAGAAACCGTGACCTACTCGATGGCCTAAGAAAGCAATTTCGCTAAAGCCAATACAAGCTTTAGATGGTTTTGCTGTCAAGTTATACTCACGCAGAGTTGATAATAATTCAACTAACCCTGAATAGTGATCTTCCCAAGTATCGCTGAAAAGACAGATGTCGTCTAGATAAGCAATGACATCTGACCGATACGATAGGATTCGACGCATCATGCGTACAAATGTAGCTGGTGCGTTCATAAGGCCGAAAGGCATAAAATTCCATTGGAAAAGGCCTCTGGGAGTAGAGAAAGCGGTAAGAGGTTTGGCGCGTTCGGATAATGGAACTTGCCAATATCCTTTAGACAAATCAAGTTTAGTGAAAAAATGCGATTTAGAAAGACGAGTAAGTAACTCTTCTAGTAAAGGCATAGGTTCAGCATCGAACTTCGTAACTTGATTCAATTTGCGATAGTCAACGCAAAGACGTATGTTATTGTCTTTTTTTCGAACAATAACCATCGGCGAAGAATATGCAGAAGTGGATGGTTCGATTATTTGTAAATCTATCATTTCATCCAACTCCTTTTCAACCTGTGTTTGGAAATGTATAGGGATAGGATAAGGCCTAACCCTAATTGGAGTATGTTCAGTTAGAACAATGTCATGCTCAATGACATGAGTTTGTCCAGGGATGTCAGTGAGGACATCCTGAAATGTTTGTAACATAGACGAAACTTGTCGCCGTTCTCCTAGAGACAAATCAGGAGAAACAGTAACGTCTTTCCATGATTCACTAGAATGAAGTGGGATCATTGGAAGCGGGAGATTAACATCCGAAAAACTTGTTTCCTCATCCTGTATTACAGACAGTGATGAGTAATGACCATGTTTGACATGAGAATCGTCCGTTGCCTGGAAAATAGGCTGTAGATAGTCAGGACGTTCATGGAACTCCGTAAGCATATTGATGTGGAAGGTTTTATGCTTCCCGTTAATATCGACGATGTAGTCAACATCTGAAATTTTCGATATTATATCGTACGGACCTTTCCAACTAATAAGGAGTCTATTTTCACGACAAGGTAGCAAAACAAATGCTTTGTCACCAGGACAAAGTTGTCGTAAAGTTCTCTTCTTATTAGCAAATTGTCTTGCCTTCTGCTTAGCAAACTCAGAAGAGGACGTTGCCAATTTGCATGCTTCGATAATCTTTTGTCTCAGCGCGATGACATACTCGTAAGAAGATTTTGTGTCATCGTCAATATTGTCAGCTGTTATAAGATCATGCAGCAAAGACATTGGGCCGCGCGGTCGCGCGCCAAAGACAAGTTCAAAGGGCGAAAACCCTGTATGTTCATTGGGAACCTCTCTGTACGCGAAGAGGGCCGCGGGTAAAACCCTATCCCAATCCTGAGGATGATCCTCAGTTATCTTCCCTAATAAGTTCTTAAGTGTTCTATTTAGTCGCTCGACCATCCCATTGGACATAGGATGATAGATGCTACTCAAAGATCTCTCTATCTGTAGAGTAGACATTACTTGAGACATGGTATCCGATATCAGTTGGGTGCCATGATCTGATAATATTTCTCCGGGGAATCCCAGCCGAGAAAATATAAGCCAAAGAGCATCTGCAATGTCAGCGGTAGTAATGCTCTTTAGAGGGATAGCCTCTGGCCAACGTGTGCACATGTCTACACACGTTAAGATAAACTGATGTCCTCTAGCAGATTTGATCTTGAATGGACCAATGATGTCTATCGCCATTTTCTGGAATGGACGAATAGGAATATCTGCAGCCTGAATAGGCGCAGCATGACGAGGACCTTTGGATTTGACTTCTTGACATACTTTACAGGATCGACAATAGATCCGTATGTCCTTGTTCACAAAAGGCCAAAAGAAAGCCGCAAGAACTCTTGACTTTGTACGGGAAAAACCCATGTGACCAGCACACTGAGAGTCGTGTGCATGTTGTAAGATCTTAACTCTCAAATTCTTGGGTACAAGAATCTGAGAATGACTTGACTTAGTGGAGTCTTGCACCATACGTACAAGTACGCCATTCTTCATTGTAATCCAAGATTTACAATTTGAATCTTTATTCGGATCACCTTTTGTTACAAGAGTGAAGAATTTCTTAAGAGTCGGATCTTCTTCTTGTTGTTTTATAAACGAGTCACGAGAAATTACCAAGGGATCATCTTGGTTATGCACTTCATTATCTTCAACAGATGAAGTTTCAGGCATATTGAGAGCTTGAGCTCTAGTGACTACTGCATTAGCAGATTGCATATTTTGATTTTCCCAAACGGAAATTTGCTCCGGAGTGCATTCTTGGACTCCGTGAATGCGACCGATGATAAGATCAGCGATCGGATCCGGCAAAAGACATGCGTGTACATCTCCTGTGAAGAAAGGAGTAGCAATCCTAATGATAGCGGTAGAGTATTTCTCTATGGTGCCGCCAAATGTTACGCATTTGACTACTTTGCCTGTAGAATGAGAAGGATCTATGAGTGACTGCCTAACCCCAATAGTTGTGCATCCAGAATCAAAAAGTACTGAGACTGGATTGTCATTTACTAAACCTTTGTGTAAGACAAGAGAACCTCTCCCATCATGCGCGATTGACGCAGGAAGAGCGGGAAGAGGATGGCCACAGCTTAAAGTAGACACTGTGGTTGGCTCAAATAATGTTTTGCATTGGGGGCACTGAGATGCTCTCCCAAAATCAAAAGCGGCACATGCCATATTATTAGAGTCATCATTATCTTTATTTTGTTTATAGGCTTCGTGGGACTCTTGCTGTGCAGAGTTCGCCTGGTAATGAGCTTTATGTTTTTTGAATTGTGCTCTACCTCTGTTATTATTGCCTCTGTACTTATCATTGTTTCCACTATTATAACCTCTACCGGGTTTGAATCATAGCTCCTTTGGTTACTATCATCATATTCATTATAATGAGTATCTCGGTAATTATGATCCTGTTGTCTCCATGAAGGAAAACTTGGATAGTTTCTAGAATGACTTCCTTTGCGAAAGTTCCTGTAATTATGACCACCCCTGAATCGAGGGCTGTCAGCTCTTCTCCAGGTATTCGAAGAAGAACCCTGAAATGATTGGTTACCTTGGTTCTGATAACTGTAATAGTTACCTTTTTTATTAAACCTATTTTGAGGTCCTTGGAATTTGTGAGAGTGATTAGGGTTGTATGGTGTTGCAGAAGCAACTGGCATACCTTCTTTAACCTTACTATTGCTAATAGCTACGTCCGGATGTGCAGTGACGTATTGGGTACAATACTGTTCCATTTCTTTTAGAGACTTAGGTTTACGCTCATGTAAGAATTCGAGGAAAGGTTTATTTATACTTGACATAATCTTGTCTCTGAGTATCAAGTCCATAAGGGCTTCATAAGTCTTTTCTGTTTTGGATAGCTCAATCCAACGATCAAATGTAAGTCGTGTCCTTGCAATGAATTCTGAGAATTCTACACCTGCCTCAGGCACCATTGTCTTAAACAACTTCCGATAACCCTCTTCAGACAACTGATACTTCTTTAATAAGGCTGCCCTAATAACATCATAGTTATCTTTGTCAGCCTCTTCAACCAAACTTAAACTAGTCAGAGAATCACCTTTCAGATTTTCTGATAACTGGTTAGCATATTGTGATTTGTCCACATTATGTGCTCGACACGAGCGTTCAAATCTGTTTAGCCAGAATGTTATGTCATCACTGGAAGGGTTGAACGCTGGTACCTTGACCTTGTAAGTAAAGGGTTTACCATTACCACTAGATGCTTGATTAACATTACTTATGTTTGTTAACTTTAACTTTTCTAACTCAAATGCTAAAAGTTCTTTTTGGTGTTCATGTTCTCTTATTGCTTTTTTTTCTTGAGCTTCAGCTTGTAATTTTCTCTCTTCTGCAGCAGCCTGTAATTTTTTCTCTTCAGCAGCAGCTTCATCTTTTTCTTTTCTCTTTTTCCATTTCCATCTGGAATCTTTTTTCATCAGTCTGTATCTGCAATTTCTTTTGTTCATCCTCTCTTTGTAATTTTCTTTCCTCAGCTTCTAATTTCTTTTCTTCAATCAATGCTTTTCTTTCTTCAGCAGCCAATGCTTTGTCATATTGAGCAACTGCCCATTCTTCTAACTGCTGACCAGTCTTATCAAGAGCCCTGCCTTGTGTGATAAAATAATCCAAGGCAGACATCTTGTCTAATAAGATCAGTAATTTGCAAAAGTAAATAAATTTACTTTCTTAGTCTTAATCAAAGACTTTGTATGATAACTTTGTAACCTGTGAAAAATAGTACTTAACTATCCCAATCACTGTGGGAAACAAGCCTTACAAAGGTCTTGTATAAATCCTTATATAATAACAGCTATAAGTTGCTGGTTCACTCTATAATATAAGTGCAGTGCACCAGAAATAGTGTTTTATATCATCAACTGTGTACCTTTAGTAATAGTAATTAACTATCAGTTGATTCTTGTACATCAATTTATATGATCAACTATATTTTAAATAGTGTATGTCGATCAGGCACAAAACAAAACAGTTATACAGAAAAACATGAAAACATTTGCGGAAATGAAATAAATAAAATTGGAAAAACAATAAAAGATAAACCGCAAGAGGATAACAAATACAAATAACGCCACAGTATATAAATATAAATTGAGAATAGAACTGAAAGATAGAATAGGGTAGACCAACAAATTACAAACAAATCAAAACAAACTAAAGAACAGAGGAATATTACAAAAACAACAATGAGTACAGACTTCACAGCTAACACTAATAGCAACAGCTGTCGCAGCAAATTTCCAATGAAGAAAATTGCACCTATAGAAACGCACACATCAGACCCTCTATTACGTGGGATACTCTGCTGTGTGACACCGCCCAACCGAAACAACAACCCGCTGGATACAAACAAATATCACATATAAATAGTTAAACATAAATACATAAATGCATAAATAGTATGGCAATATGATGTAAATAGAGTGTTGCAGAAAGAATGTGTTGGAATGAAGGCTCAGTTACACTGCCTAATAGTACAGTACTGTGGTACTTTATTAAACAAATACTTCTGGTCTAATTATTTTAAATTCAACACAGAAATAGCAGCTCCATCGTTGATTTGAATGATAACAATCAATGTAGGACTTCTCAGTTCAATAACATTTCCTTTCGCAAACACTGTCAAATATTCTCCAGTCCTGATGTGTAATGTTCTATGTTTCAACCAAGCTCGCTGTGTAACACTGTCAGTTGTATGGCAAATGTCCAATGAACCAAATGTCAACAAACCCTGACCTAGTTACTGCATACTCTCGACAGGACAGGTCACGCTGACATCACTGTAGAGTTGTACTGTTGATGTATTTGTGTGTCGTAACAGACCCCAAGGAACGTCTGGTCTCAGTAGTTTACTTCTCAATATGGTCACTGTGCAGGTTGACCCAGGAAGCTGGCACACCAGTTGTTAAACTCTTTCTTTGTGTAGTTGTTAACTCATACTGGCTACTAGTTGTTGAATCATGCTTTATTTGCTAAATGATGTGAATGTCCACCAGTGGATAAATGTAGATGTTGGGACTGGTGTAGTAAAGTGTAACGATTGTCAACTCATCAAACCCAGCACAGTTTTGGTCATACAGGTCATCTTGTCCTGGAACGTGATGAGGCTCCGACAAGAATGTGAGTGTAAACAATGAGTGTGTATCTGAATGTCAGTACGCGAATGGTAGAATGATTCGATAGAGTTGACAGGTTGGTAGTACATCACTCATACTCACACTGTTCGAATTCAAGAAGTACTGGAACTACGGTGGTCTTTTTATAACATTTAATGGGACGCACACTTGGACAGTACGTGTATGGTTACAGGAACAAATGTCGACATAGACAGCATAATGTTGATCACAGGAATATCATCTTAAGTTAGCATTCATGCTTGGCAAATATCATAATGGAGCATTCGTAAATAAGCATTCAGCGTTCCATCATGTAAATCATCTGGCTTTACTGACTGGGCACGTCAGACCATAACCAATACATAGGAAGGCTCCTAGACCTAACCTCGTCTAGCGAATATTCCTTCACGTAAAGTTCAATATATATATATATTTCATAATATAGGAATCCCAGACATGGGTTCTCACATGTAGCAGTGATCTCTTGGTTCATCGAGCGATAGTACAGGCATCCCTTTTTCTCACTCGATAAATACAAAGTATATGAATTTCAACATGGCTGTTCTCTCTCTCGTGAGCTTCACTCACTATAGAATATAGACCAAAATTAGTCATTCATTAAATGTCCTCATTTCTTCATAGGTTCTCTCATAGAGGTAATTGAATAATATCATACAATCCAGTGCTGATACATAGGAATGTCTTCTTCCTTTGAATGGATATTCTTTTTAAAAGTACCACTGTGCATCTGCTTATCAACAACGATGGCGAAGCCCAAGTTCATAATAAATTGTGGTTTTACCTTTTTATGCGAAATATAACTTTGCCATTCCTTGGCAAAAGAGAATAAACACTGGGGTAAAGTACATACAACATGTCTAAATGATTATCACTTTTCCCCATCCATATATAGATCACTATTTCGGCAAAAAGCCTGCTACAACAAAACTCGGCATCCTCACAGGATGACAGCCATGGATCACACCCCTTGCTAGCGATACTTCCGCTGCATAGCCTTTTACCTTTTCTAGCGACAACCAAATTAGTTCGACTTAGAAATGCAAAGATATCCATATATAAGACAGACTCGTCCTACTCATACAAACACTACGTATAAATTCAGACCATAGATATACTGAAGCAAGAACAATCTATTCCTACCCAGCCACAGAATAAATCGCAGTAGGCCTAGAGTCGTCTGCGGAGTCCGATCGAAGATGACAGAACTATTTTCAAGGGAAGCAACCCAAAAATGACTTCTCCTTAAGCACTTAAAAAGGAAATACTTTGCTTACAAAATATTTGCGAACATAATAAGAATATAAATGTATTATATTGCAAGATAGTAAAAATTGCCCTTTACAGTCTTATTAGTACGACCTGACTGTTGTCCCAATCTTTCTTTGTCCCTTCAGTGACCCGCGGGAACTATGCGGGGCCCCAAGTTCCTGACTTCAACATTTTTTATTTTTTTTTGTAAATAAAATTTTGCCTCGTTTTGGCGAGGCGCGTCCCGTTCAACTTAGCCTTTTAGGTCTGGAGATTTGACTTCAACATAAATGTTCTCACATGCCTTTATCTTCCTTCATGACTGATACAATATGACTTCCTATTATTCCCTTCTTCCCCCCCCCCCTCCCCCCATATCCTGTTTTTGTGTTGCTTGCCTATCGCAGCTTACTGATTGTAATGGCTATACGGCTGCCAGAAGTAGGTGCCAGAGGTCCGGTTGCCGCTGCAGGGTATGATCTACTCAAACTACTGGGCCTGAATGAAAACAATTTCAAATTTGTGAAGCCACTTGGAAGCGAATTGCTAAATTGGTTCTTCTTTTTGAAACAATATTAACAATAAAATGTTCTGAAAAAACAAGGGACTTTTTATTTTCACTAGCTGAGAATTTATATAACATCTCTGTAGCCGTGTCGATATCTGCTTTGATAGCCTCTGCTGGAATGCCATCAGGTCCAGACGCTTTTCCATCTCTTAAAAGCTTTATGGCTTTCTTTATTTCTTCCTTCGTTGGTCTTTCACCGTTAATTTGTAGCTCATCTTCTGCTGGCTGGATGTCCGGGGGGTTTTGTGGAGCTGGTCTATTGAGAAAGATCTACTTGGTAAAGTCTGGGAAAAGGAAGCGATACCAGCAGAATGGACCGAAGGAAATCTGGTTAAGTTGCCTAAGAAAGGAAATTTACAAGAATGCACAAATTATAGAGGAATAATGTTACTATCAGTGCCAGGAAACGTATTAAATAGGATTATCCTTGAGAGATTAAACGAGTCCATAGACAAGAAACTGAGAGATGAACAAGTAGGTTTTCGACAAAACAGATCTTGTACAGACCAGATAGCCACTTTGAGAATAATAGTTGTGTGGTAAAGTGGGATGTTATAAATATTTATAGGGGACTTAGTGTACTGACTGAGATCAGCTGTGAAGGTATCTGTATCTAATAGGTGTAGTGTTTTACAGATAACCTTACTTGCTACCACATTATGCCTCAGTCAGAATTATTCTGGAATATTGTGATGACTACGTTAAATGTCTAGGGTATGTATATGATGAAGTGTAAGTCACAACAACAACAGACAGATAAACAATTTAATTTATTCCATCACACTTGACAACACTGTGACACTCACACACATGTAACATTCTATGAGACTATCTTAAATGAGTCACTGGTAAATTTTCAAATATCAATATGTATTAAGTACTCTCATTAATATATATGTCCTGATTCAACTACAAAGTGAACCAGGAATCACAATCAATTTTAATTACAATTTATATGTACAGAATTTATCAATATGAATCTTGTAGTGACATATTTTATTAATATTATCCTATGTGTGTCAGTTGTGTAGTAGTAATATGAGGTAATACTGGTTTTGTTTTTTTCAAGCTATGTTGTTATTTGTCATCATGACTTCAAGTGTTTGTTTATCTTGTAAGTAGTATAGGGAAAAGTTCACAGCTTCTATCAATTTAAACACTGTATTTTCCCTCTGGTTTATTATAAAGTCAGATTTTGAGAGGGGGGGGGGGCATAATGTTGAGCTCCACTGGCCACATAGGCTTATCTTTCGTGATGGCGGCAGGAAAAGACTCCTCTGCTTGATAGCCTCCCTGTGTTCTGGAGACACCTCACTGGTCACTATCTGGACCCAGGAGTATGCTGTCAGCCTCTAGGTTCAGCAAAGCTCAGACCAGGTGCTGCTCAATAACTTTTGGACCACGGTCCCACAATTCATGGAATAATACACAGTTACGTTGAATGGCAATGAATATAGCACAACTTCGATCTGCCGATGTCCCAGGCTTTTATTTAGAAAAATATGCACTGGTGCTCAACGCACTGGTTCTGTAGTAAGTTTATTTGAACATGTGGTGGTGACCTGACGCCTCTGATTGACTATATTCGCGGGTCTAACCAATCGTGCCATGTTTACCCAATCGTTTGAAAAAAAGTACTCCTACTCCCGTTTCCCCTGACAACAAAAGATAGTATTTATAGCCCGACTAATCGTGTTTAGCCTTACATTTCTTGCGCTCCAATCAAATCGGATTTAACATGGAGACCCATTTCCCGTACAATGGTGGTGTGAAAATCTGCCACTGAGCGATTCTGATTTTGGGTGTTGTCTGACATCCCTCACTATTTCTTTTGGCTATAATTTGGTAATTCCTAGACTATTTGCGTAACGTTTAACATATTCTTTGTCAGCAAGTCCTAAGGAACCCAAATATACAAATTTAAAGGAGCTAAGTGGCTGCGTTCAAAATATGCATTTTCTTCTACCTCCCGTTTACTTCGAATACGATGTGGTGTCTGGGTACTGTAATGTTTTCAAACGTAAACCAGTATAATGTCATGTTTCCTAATAAGCGTTTTGTGAGTTTTTAAAAACTAACTCTCGTGTGTGTAGTGTTTTTTATCACTGTCGATTTGAAAAAAAGCTAGTGCTTGTGGCCTTACACGCGTGATGGTAGTAATTGTGTATCGCGAGACGCGTGTTTAGTGTTGCATGCGTTCCTGCTTTCAGCCTCTCCCTTTCTTTCTATCTTTAGTCCATCTGTCTTTCGTTTTTTTTGGTAACGTAGTGTATCAAATGACATGAATGGAATTTTAAATCTAGGTCAGATTGCGTATCTCAAGGTTTTTCTTAGAAATGGAGTACACATTTTATTGTGTTGGGGAAACGCGTGTATGCTGCAGAAGGCTTTTACTATCAACGTGAAACGTTACAATTTGCAGACGAAGGAGAAAACAAGGGGGATTTCGAGTACAGTCATTGTGACAGCACTGTTCTTTACCATTCTTCTTTCCTTTTATTGAATTTATGTGTTAGGCTTTACATTTACCTGATAATTTATATATGTGGATTAGAATTTCTCACGACAAATCCTCCCCACTTAAAACAGACGTTATATGTCAGTCTATAATTCTATATACACATAGAGAAATTTAGTATTATTCCTGGGGTTTAGGGTGATTCTCATCACACGGATGGCGGCTTAAAAAATCCGCTCCCAGATTTGTTTTTCCACTTATATACTCTATGCTAAACTCAAATGGCTGCATCAATAATGACCAACGGAGTAATCTCGAGTTCTCATGCCTAGCCTGTGCTAGAAACGACAAAGGTTTGTGATCCGTTTGCAACTTAAATGCCTTCCCATACAGATAAATATTGAATTTCTTTATCGCCCATATTACTGCAAGACATTCTTTTTCGCTAGTTGAGTAATTGGTTTCAGCTTTATTCAACTTTCTGCTAGCATATGCCACTGGGCTTAATTCCCCATCCAATGCATCTGATTTCTGTAGCAGAGTCGCACCTAACCCAATATTACTGGCATTCGTCCTTACTATGAATTCTTGACTTAAGTCAGGTAATTTCAAAATAGGTTTACTTGTGAGCTTTTTCTTCAATTCTTGGTAAGCCATTTCACATTGTGGTGTCCATGTAATTCGATCTGGATGTCCTTTACGTGTCAAATCAGTTAACGGTGCACATATGGAATTAAAATTTTTGATATACTTTTGGTAGAAACCACATAATGAGACAAAGGATCTCACGTCTTTCTTGGTTTGTGGTCTCGGGGCTTTCTTTAGTTTCTCTAAATTCTTTGGGTCAGGGGTCATGTTTCCCTGATAAACTGTGTGTCCCACGAATTCTAATTCTTTACATCCAACGCAACATTTGGTTGGTCGGGCTGTTAAGTTCGCTTCCCTAAGTCGATTGAACAGCATGTTCAGAGAGTCAATGTGTTCCTCAAATGTTTCTGTTGCTATAATGATATCATCCATGAAATTTGTGATATATGGATTATTCAGAGGGTCCAATAATTTTCTCATCATTCTAGAGAAGACACTAGGCGCATTCTTCAATCCAAATGGCAATCTATTAAACTCATAGTGTCCTTCTGAGGTACTAAAAGCTAGGTATGGTCTAACCTCAGGCTTTACTGGAATCTGATAGTATCCTTTACTCAGATCCACTTTTGAGAACTATTTAGCTTTATTTAGTCTGGCAAACAGCTGATTTGTATCCGGCAATGGATCCACCTGTCCTTCTGTAATAGCATTCAGTCTCCTGTAATCTATACAGAGTCTATGTTCTCCAGAGGGCTTCCTTAAGAGTACAACACCGGAACTATACGAAGATTCACTGTGTGAAATAATTCCTTCCTTCAACAAATAGTCTATCTCTTCCTTCAAAGCTTTCTCCTTAGCAAAAGGAATCGAATATGGTTTCATACAGACAGGTGTGGGGTCTATCAGTTTCATATCATATTCCAATAAGTTTGTATGCCCAGGTCGGTCTGTTAACACCTCTGTATGAGTATCTAGAACCTGTTGCACTCTCTCTTTCTGAGTTTTCGTTAAATGTGTACTGATTTTCACCTGTGCCGCTGTCTCACAGGGGTGTAATGGATATTCAAATGATGAAAGTGGTTCCTTTTTCATCTCCATGGCAATGGACAAGGTCAACAAGTGTGTCTCTTCCTGATGTTCTCTTTCCAAATATTTCTTCAGGAGATTCACATGATAGATTTTTTCCTTCCCCTTCTTAAATTTCTTATAATTGGTTCTAGACACCTTCTCTAGAACTGTATATGGACCTTGCCATCCAATTTGTAACTTATTCTGACTACCGGGTAGAAGAAGCAGTACCTTCTCTCCCACAGCCAAATCTCTGTCTTTAGCTTTCCTGTTATAATAGGCAGCATGTTTCTTCCTGGCTTGTTTCAAATTTTCATTGGCAAGTTTCCAGCCAGTTTTTAAACGAGTGGTCAGCTCATTCACATATTGGTATGAGGATGTAATATTTTCCTCTGCTTTTTCATCAGTCCACGTTCTTAACAGCTACATATGGACCTTTAATTTTGTGGACCTATTTGTCCATGCACCGGTATGGTCTCTTCCCCTCGAAGCGCTATAGTGATGATTTTTCTTCCCAGAATTATCAGTCACAAAACGACCGCTACCAATTCTTCTCTTGGGGCTGTCTCCCCACTTAAAATCCTTGATGAGAGATTTCCTCTCTACATCTTCTTCCTCCAGTTTGTTTAAGTCCGATTGAGGGATTTTCGGCTTATCCTGGGGTAAGACATCTTTTTGCACTCGCCGCATAGTGGCCATTGTAAAACAGTTAAGTGAAGCTTGTCCGTGTAAAGGGGCTTCCCATTCCCTTTGTTCCACTTTATCAAATTTATTTTTCTTTTTATTGTCAGTCCTAATTTTGCCCCTTGGCGTGTCCAGGTCCTGATCAATGTTCCCACTTGTGGGTGTTCCCTCATGTGCTATGCTACACCTTTCTACAAAATTCTCAATGTCCCACCTTGCCTTGGGCCAATAATAATTGTGAGCCACCTTTTGAATGATGGTACCTATTTTCTCATGGTCCCCATCTGGTTTCACATGTAGGCTCCTTATTAATTCTGCCCTATATCTTTTAGGAAGTACCAGCTGTCCCTGACCTTTGGATCTAGCTCCAGTCTTCCTATACATCAACTTGTTTTTCATGTAAAAATCTCCCTTGCCTGGAGTTGTATGACAAGTTGACAATTTCCTGAAACAAGGCTTGAGGGTCTTATCCCCAGCCTGTGCCTTCCTCATCTCTTCTGGAGTGGTATTTAACATAATATCCTCCTCCTGTCTTGAGGTCGACCTGACCTGAAGGGTGGCCATAACAATAGGGTTCCTTCTGCAACGGTCAGTGTCATGATTGTTCATCTTACAATTTTTACACCACCTTTTTCCTTGGTTGAAAGATTTTCTTTCATCATATTTCCTTTCATCGAATTGTGGGGTTTTATTTTTATTGTCATACCGTGGCCTATCAAATTGGTGCTTACCTTTGTTTTGATCTCTAGGATCAAGTTTATTAAAGTTCTGTGGTGCCCTAAAATTATCCACCTGTTTCTTTTTATTACCTGATACTTCTGCCTGAGCTGCTTGATACCTTTCAGCAACATTTAGCAACTCACCCAGCCTCTCTGCACCTTGTTCCATGAGAAACTTTCTCAGGTCTGGAGCCATGGACTCTCTTAATTGTTCTATAAGGACCATTTCCTTAAGATCTTGGGTTTTCCCCAGAGAAGTCCATTTCTCCAAGTACGTCTCTAACCGTGCAGAGAACTGGTGATAGGTTTCACCTGACAGTAGTTTAGCATTCCTAAATTTTTTCCTATAAAATTCTGCGTTCTTTTCATATCTTAACAAAAGTGCCTGCTTTAGCATGTCATAATTTTCCTGATCACCTCTGCTCATTTTGGCAAAAACTTCATAAGTTGCCCCACGAAGCCCTTGAGATAACTTCAAGCTCCACCTTTCTCTCTCTAACCCATATGTGGTAGCTAATAGTTCATATGTATTTAGATAGCTCTCAATATCATCGTCTTTCTCAACAAAATGATCTAAATGAAAATTCATAGCTGAGGTTGAGGCTCCCTGGCTAGCAGTAGCATCAGAGGCAAAGGGACTGGCACCATTTTCAGGAGCATGGCCTTGAAACTCAAACTCCCTTAATCGTAACTCATGTTCCCTTTGTAATCTCTTCTCCTCCTTTTCTGTTTCCCTCTCTGCAGTCCGTCTTCTTTCCTCGGCTTCCAATGCTTTAGCCTCTTTGTCAGCCTCAATCTGCAACCTCTTAGCCTCAGCCTCAATCTGCAACCTCTTAGCCTCAGCCTCAGCATCAAATTGCAGCCTCTTAGTCTCAGCCTCTAACTTTCTTTCGGCCTCTTTTTCTAATCTTCTTTCCTCCCGTTCAATATATTTGTCACATTCAGCCGTGACATAAGCAATCATAATTTGCCCGTCCATTCCTAACTCTTTCGCAGTCTGTACAGCAGCAGATCGAAATTTTGCCAAGTCGGCCATTGTCTAACATGCAAATGTAACAATTCAATCTTTCAATAATTATCTAAGGACACTACAGGCACTGAGAGCTCAACGTTATTTATTTTCACTCAAGGATACTTTTTAATTCTTATTATTCCCTGAAGTGAATTACCCCCAATATTTTTAATAGGGAAAGATTCAAAATCCCGGACGAGCCCCCAATATATGTGGTAAAGTGGGATGTTATAAATATTTATAGGGGACTTAGTGTACTGACTGAGATCAGCTGTGAAGGTATCTGTATCTAATAGGTGTAGTGTTTTACAGATAACCTTACTTGCTACCACATTATGCCTCAGTCAGAATTATTCTGGAATATTGTGATGACTACGTTAAATGTCTAGGGTATGTATATGATGAAGTGTAAGTCACAACAACAACAGACAGATAAACAATTTAATTTATTCCATCACACTTGACAACACTGTGACACTCACACACATGTAACATTCTATGAGACTATCTTAAATGAGTCACTGGTAAATTTTCAAATATCAATATGTATTAAGTACTCTCATTAATATATATGTCCTGATTCAACTACAAAGTGAACCAGGAATCACAATCAATTTTAATTACAATTTATATGTACAGAATTTATCAATATGAATCTTGTAGTGACATATTTTATTAATATTACCCTATGTGTGTCAGTTGTGTAGTAGTAATATGAGGTAATACTGGTTTTGTTTTTTCAAGCTATGTTGTTATTTGTCATCATGACTTCAAGTGTTTGTTTATCTTGTAAGTAGTATGGGGAAAAGTTCACAGCTTCTATCAATTTAAACACTGTATTTTCCCTCTGGTTTATTATAAAGTCAGATTTTGAGGGGGGGGGGGGGGGGGGGGCATAATGTTGAGCTCCACTGGCCACATAGGCTTATCTTTCGTGATGGCGGCAGGAAAAGACTCCTCTGCTCGATAGCCTCCCTGTGTTCTGGAGACACCTCACTGGTCACTATCTGGACCCAGGAGTATGCTGTCAGCCTCTAGGTTCAGCAAAGCTCAGACCAGGTGCTGCTCAATAACTTTTGGACCACGGTCCCACAATTCATGGAATAATACACAGTTACGTTGAATGGCAATGAATATAGCACAACTTCGATCTGCCGATGTCTCAGGCTTTTATTTAGAAAAATATGCACTGGTGCTCAACGCACTGGTTCTGTAGTAAGTTTATTTGAACATGTGGTGGTGACCTGACGCCTCTGATTGACTATATTCGCGGGTCTAACCAATCGTGCCATGTTTACCCAATCGTTTGAAAAAAAGTACTCCTACTCCCGTTTTCCCTGACAACAAAAGATAGTATTTATAGCCCGACTAATCGTGTTTAGCCTTACATTTCTTGCGCTCCAATCAAATCGGATTTAACATGGAGACCCATTTCCCGTACAATGGTGGTGTGAAAATCTGCCACTGAGCGATTCTGATTTTGGGTGTTGTCTGACATCCCTCACTATTTCTTTTGGCTATAATTTGGTAATTCCTAGACTATTTGCGTAACGTTTAACATATTCTTTGTCAGCAAGTCCTAAGGAACCCAAATATACAAATTTAAAGGAGCTAAGTGGCTGCGTTCAAAATATGCATTTTCTTCTACCTCCCGTTTACTTCGAATACGATGTGGTGTCTGGGTACTGTAATGTTTTCAAACGTAAACCAGTATAATGTCATGTTTCCTAATAAGCGTTTTGTGAGTTTTTAAAAACTAACTCTCGTGTGTGTAGTGTTTTTTTATCACTGTCGATTTGAAAAAAGCTAGTGCTTGTGGCCTTACACGCGTGATGGTAGTAATTGTGTATCGCGAGACGCGTGTTTAGTGTTGCATGCGTTCCTGCTTTCAGCCTCTCCCTTTCTTTCTATCTTTAGTCCATCTGTCTTTCGTTTTTTTGGTAACGTAGTGTATCAAATGACATGAATGGAATTTTAAATCTAGGTCAGATTGCGTATCTCAAGGTTTTTCTTAGAAATGGAGTACACATTTTATTGTGTTGGGGAAACGCGTGTATGCTGCAGAAGGCTTTTACTATCAACGTGAAACGTTACAATTTGCAGACGAAGGAGAAAACAAGGGGGATTTCGAGTACAGTCATTGTGACAGCACTGTTCTTTACCATTCTTCTTTCCTTTTATTGAATTTATGTGTTAGGCTTTATATTTACCTGATAATTTATATATGTGGATTAGAATTTCTCACGACAAGTTGAACAAAGTTTGGAATGGAATTCACCATTATACATCGGATTTGTGGACTGCGAAAAGGCATTTGACAGTGTAGACAGAGAATCACTTTGGAAATTGATGAGGCATTATGTAGTTCCCCTGAAGATCATTAATTTAATAAAGAAAACATATGAAGACATGACATGCAGAGTTCTTCATGAAGGACAGCTTACAGAACCATTTGGGATAAGAACAGGAGTGCGACAGGGATGCTTGTCTCCATTTAATTTCTTATTAGCAATAGACTGGGTTATGAGAACATCAACAACACACAACAGAAATGGAATCCAGTGGACTCTGACTAAGCAGCTGGATGATCTGGATTTTGCTGATGACTTGGCTCTTCTGTCCCATAACCGTAATCAGATGCAGGACAAATTGAAAACACTCGATGAGAGGTCACAGCAATTGGGTCTGAAAATACACAGGGAAAAGACAAAGATAATGAGAATAAATGCAGGTAATGAAAACAGGTTTGAACCTGAAGAAGCACCAATACAAGATATAGAATCGTACACATATCTTGGCAGCAATATAGACAAAGTTGGAGGAACAGACAGTGATATCAAAATAAGAATACAAAAAGTAAGAGGAGCTTTCATTGCATTGGGAAATATATGGAGATCAAGATAAATCGGATCCAACACGAAAATAAGAATCTTCAACTCAAATGTCAAGTCAGTATGGCTCTGAGACACGGAGAACAACAAAGACAACAACCAAAAAGCTACAGACTTTCATAAATGGGTGCTTGCGTAGAATAGAGGGATTAAAATGGTATGACAAGGTTACTGTAACTG